>JACEFZ010022683.1:0-86924 GCA_014155875.1 Cepaea nemoralis | reverse complement strand
CAATTCGTTTGTTAAGGGGGCAATTCGAAAATGGAAGAAATCGGCTGGATATAACAAAATGGGGAGACTTGAGACTGAAGTTAACTAAGATTGGAACCTGGTATAAAATCTCTTTGCAGCAAGCATCAAGCGCTAGGATCTCACTAAATTTAAATAATTACTAATAATTACAATAATATAGAAAAATCTTTCATTAAAATTATTTTGTATTTGAATTTCAGTTCTCCATTATGTTTTGAAAATTTACTTACTGTGTTTGCTCAATAATTTCCTAGTGATTTCTTCCTAAAACCTATCAGTCCTTAGGCTAGGATTGGGTACATTTGCTGCTCTCCCCCCAGCAGTGCGCCTGGTCTGGTCGGGGACCGGGATGATCAAATACAACCCATCACATATCTTCACCTTAGATGTGGGCCTGGTGGACCACTGTGGGCATTAGCTCACAGTGAGACTAATGGTCCACACAAAGAAAGGGGGGAGGCGGGGGAACCAGCTTGTCTGGGGTAACCGCAAAACCAAAAAGAAAAAAAAATTCACCAAACAAAACACCGACACACAGGACACTGGGGGGGGGGGGGGGGGGGGGGGGGGCGCTCTGGCCCCTCTGGGAACCGTGAGCCCTTCTTTAAAAAATAAAGTTTCTTTAGTGAACATTTCAATTTTTGAATATTAAAAATGATGCATATGTGCATATGTTGGGGGGGTGGGGGGGGTGGGGCATAAGAAAATATGGGTGAACGAGACCATGCCACAAGATTTCAAGGACGCGTCAATAGCCCACCTTTACAAACGTAAAGGAAACCGCCAATCCTGTGACAACCACCGAGGCATCTCCTTGCTTTCAATTGCAGGATAGATACTCGCCAGAATTCTTCTCAATCGCCTCACAGCCCATCTCGATGAAGGTCTTCTTCCTGAGAGTCAATGTGACTTCAGGAAAGAACGTGGAACTGTCGACATGATTTTCGCTGCAAGGTTACTGATATCTTAAAATAGAATTTCCAGATCGGAAAATGCATCAAATTTGTTCTTTACCTTTACGTTGAATTTATCTTTGATCTCCTCTCTTCAGTGTACATTGATCAAATTTTGTGTTTCTTGGTGTATATTTGACCTTTAATTTTATATGTATATTGCTTATGACTAATCTATCCAATAATCATATCAACTGTTTCCTCCGAAGTCGGAGAGTATCTGCCTGTACGGCGAGGAACCACCAGTCTGCATAGCAATATGCCAGACATGGGACAACGGATACTCACGCAAACCTCAGGTCCTGTATGACATCACATTGATGTTGGACAACAGGATGCCTTCATCCGACATATAGGACTTCGCGTTGGATCTCAAGCCAACGAACACAAGCAAGCAAGCATATCAACTGTCTAGGAACAGTCATAACATCTAACGGTAGGTGCTTGAAGAGATTAGAACAAGAAATCGCTATGGCAATGTTAGTCTTTTGCAAGATGGAAAACATACTGACTAATAAAAAGATGTCAACTGCAACGAGAAAGAGTGTTGAAATGCTACATGGAACCTATACTTTTGTATGGATGCGAAAATTGGACAATGAGTAGACATCTATTGGCAGTAGAGATGTGGTTTCTGAGGAAAATGCAATAAATACCAGGGACAGACAGAAAAACCAATGAGCAAGTCCTACAAGAAGCAAATGAAAACCGTAAACTGATTGGAAAAATTAGACACAGACAAGTCAACATTTTTCGGGCACGTTATGAGAAGAAATAACTAGAGAACTTGGTGATAACTGGCAAGATTGAGCGGAAAAGAACATGGGGAAGGCAGAGAAGTAAACACCTGGATGGCTTGACCACATGGCATAATCAAGACAACACACAAGAGCTAATCCATGACTCTGGTGATCATGTGAGATGGCGAAACATGACCGCCCATGCTTAACGGCATCTCATATGACGATGATGAGAAAGAGAAGGCGGGAGTATGCCGTCACAATAGGAAAGTTGGAAGGGAGGAGAGGCAGGGTGGGGTTTAATGATGAGAAAAGATGCTGGACAGTTTGATTATAAAAATATGAAACTTTCAAAAATGTAGAGAAAAACACAATTACTAGTCTTCTTCTTCAGCGTTCCGAGCCATTGAGGTTCTTTGCTGCAGATACAATCCGTCTCCATTCGTCTCTCTGGTTGACCTTCTCTTGCCAGTCGTTGATTCCAAGTGCTTGTAGGTCTGTATATATATTATCTCTCCACCGTCTTCTTGGTCTACCTCGGGGTCTACGGTCATTTATTTCCTGAGTGTAAGCGAGTTTTGTTTCCCTATTATCTTCCATTCTTTCTATATGCCCCAGCCATTGTAGTCTATTAGCCTTCATGATATCAGTGATTAGCGGGGACTTAAACAGATCATAAATGTCTTTGTTACTTCTTATTTTCCACTCTCCACTTTGTGTATCCCTAATGGGTCCAAAGATGCGTCTTAAAACTTTGTTCTCAAAGGTTTGTAGCAAGGCTTCGTCTCCTTTCGTTGAACTCCAGGTTTCAGAGCCATACAGCACAACTGGTCTGATCAGTGTTTTGTATATTGTGATCTTGGTGTTACGAGATAGCGCCTTTGATTTTAGTAGATGTTGTAGTGCATAGTATATCTTATTTCCAGAATTGATTCTAGTTTGTATTTCTTCCCTTATGATGTTGGAGCAGTTGAAGATTGTACCCAGGTATTTGTATGTTTCCGTTCTTTTAATGGTCATATTATCTATTTGTATGTGGCCAGAGTTTTTAGCCATTCCTTCTCTTGAAATTACCATATATTCTGTCTTATCTTGGTTGATAACCAGCCCCATCTGTTGGGCTTTTTCCTTTAAGTGAGTCAATATTTCCAATGTCTTTTGTTCATTTTCCCCTATAATATCTATATCATCTGCATAACCAAGCAGCTTGGATGTTCCTCAAATATCACATTCCTCCTTTACCCTCCTTACAACGTTCTCTAGAGCCAGATTGAAGAGTAGCGGCGATAGTGCATCACCCTGTTTCAAGCCAGATGTTATTTGGAAAGGGTCTGATTTCCTGCCTTTATATGTTACTATATTATAAGTATCTTCCATGCATAGTCTGGTCATGTTGATTAACTTCCTTGCTATTCCAAATTCCCACATAGCATTCCATAGACTATTCCTATGGACACTATCATAAACTTTTGTAAAATCCCCAAAAATGTTATTGAGATCTCTTTTATATTCCCAATTGTTCTCGGCTATTTGTCTAAGATAAATATCTGATCTAGTGTTGATCTGTTTTGTCTAAAACCCGCCTGGTAGTCACCTAATATGTATTCTGAATATGGTTTTAGTCTATTTAGTAATACTGCGGATAGTATCTTATAGCCAGTAGTGATATTCCTCTATAATATTCACACTGGAACTTGTCTCCTTTTTTAAAGATAGGTATCAATAATGACTCTTTCCAGTCATGGGGTAATTCTTCAGTCCTCCAGATTTTTATTATTAGTTCGTATAACTTTAGATGTAATGCATGGCCACCCGCCTTTATAAATTCAGCAATTCCATCAGCCCCAGTTGCCTTATTGTTTTTAAGTCGTGTGATTACATATAGGATTTCTTCAAATGCAGGTTCTTCAATTTGTGGTTCACACGTTAGAACCTCTTCCTGTGGGAAAGTGTTACCTGGAGTTTCACAATTTAGTAATTCAACAAAATATTCTTTCCATGTGTTGCATATTTCCTCATTGGTATTTATCATATTGCCATTTTTGTCTTTTAAACCATATGTGTTGGGTTGGTGCCCTCGTTTCATTGACTTCAGTTCTTTAAAGAAAACTTTCTGGATTCATTTTTCTGGTGATTAGTTTCCATATCTTTGATTATATTACTCATATAGTCTCGCTTCTGCTAACTATTTTTGTAGCCTCTTTACACTCATTTCTATATTGCTCTTCCTTTTGGATGTTGTTGATGTCAACAATTACTAGTATTTAAAACAATTAAAAACAATTACTAGTATTTACAATATATCAAATTTTATTACAATCATTGATATGTAAGCATTATCATCGTATGTTTGGGCACTGCTTTACAATTACTAGCATAATTAGCACGTACAAGAGAAACAACATAGCTAAATATGCCACTTATGAACAATTCAAACAGCATATAATAAATTAAGAAGGAGTCAACATTTTAAGGACATTACAAATATGCATAATTTTAAATAGTACTACAAAACCCATATGTGATCAATATTGCAAAGTTCAAGCCACAAGTTACACGCTAAGATGGACTGTGGTGTAACAAACATTGCCAAATTTGTAGCAATACATGTGAACTATACTTGCACATGAGAGGGGACAGGTGTATGAGACCTGCCTTTTATGTCAGGCACTGATTCAAGGTGACACCCAGGTAGTTTTACTTTCATCCTGGTGAGGTAATTTCGGTCACAGTAGTGGGGAAAAGTTAAGGCCGCTGTGTTGCAGATAAAGGGATAGCCCGAAGGGCGCCATGGTGGTTTCATGGAAAGACTTCTGCCATAATTGTAGTGGTGGTCTTGTGTTGACATCCTGACAGTGGTCATATGCATGTTTGCCTGTGTGCTCTGTTGGTTTGCCAGGATTGCTGTCTGTTCCACTTTTCACATAGGACAGTGGGGGAGCATTTTATATGATATTCACTGGCACAGGAATGGAGCATTATGAGGTACCACATTTCCATGAAGTTAGAACTGTGACTAATGACTAATGCCATTAGTACTTGTCGGACACCATGGATAAATGGGCAGATCTGACATGAAATGGCCGGGGATCTCAGAGTTAGTGACCCCTAGAGATGCAAGGATCTGAAGCCATCAAATGGAACAAGCTCTGGCACTCATCAGCCTACCCTCAAATCATGGACAAGTGATTTCTATCACAGGTTCTCTCTACCTACTCATTTGATAAACGGCTCTTAAATTCCAGAGTCTGATTTCAACTAAATGTCAATAGATTTCAAATGACCATCCTACTGAATGATAATTCGGTTCAAATGTCCATCACATGTTGTTTACTAAGTGAGATATAAGTGTTATGAGAGAAAAACACAGTTCATTGTCAAACCTGACCACACTGTACTGGTTCACCAGGTCCAGGCCCATGCGACTACCTGTAATTTTACTTTCGTCTATCCTTCCACACTACAGCTAATATACCCATACTGCTAGTGTGCTCCGTCTCTTGGAAGGCATGTGGCGGTGCCTAAGTATATACAGATATCTAATTACATGAAAAAATGTTACACATCCTCTACAATAAAATTTAAAACACATGTAACAGCAAAGTACTTAAATTACAAATATATTTTTAAAAGCAGCTGAAAATCTGACATGGCCCCTCCAAAAATGTAAAATAATAAAAGAAGAAAAACACCAATAAAGTTCAGAAAAACAATAAAATGAGATTCTAAATATTTTTGTACTAACTTTGAAAACACGTTTAAGATAATTAGATGACTAATTAGGTTACACCACAGGACAGAGTATATTTATTAAAATTGTATGGCTGTCACATTATTTATTTACTTTCACCAATTTTAAAGTAACAAAATGTTATATACAATATTTTAAATGACCTTAGTCAGGTATAGACACACACGTCACACATTTTGTGTCTTACTACATACGAGTCATGCCATTGCTGCATGTGTTGATTAATTGAGACTGACTAGGCTAGCTAGGACAATAAGGAAACAATTTGAGAAACAGGCTATGTGGTTTCTGGGGAAAATACAAAAAGTATATACACCATGGACGGACAGAAAATGAGACAATTTTTCAAGAAACAGATGAAAACTAAATTGATTAGAGAAACTAGATGAAGATAAGTCAAGGTTTATGGGTATGTTATGGAGAGAAATTCTTCTTCTTCTTTTGTTCACTATGGGGAGAAATAAACGTGGAAACTTGCTGATGAAACAGGCAAAATTGATGGTAAAAGAGCAAGGGGACAACAGAGAGATAAATTCCTTGGGTGATTTGGTCACATGGCACAACTAGGACAAAAACCCAGGTCTGATACAAGACTGTGGTCATTGCTTCAGATGGCCAACTATGTCAGCAGCACAAAATACTGTGGTCACTGCTTCAGATGGCCAACCATGTCCAACAACTGTCAGCAGCGCAAGATACTGTGGTCATTGCTTCAGATGGCCAACCATGTCAGCAGCACAAAATACTGTGGTCATTGCTTCAGATGGCCAACCATGTCAGCAGCACAAAATACTGTGGTCACTGCTTCAGATGGCCAACCATGGCCAACAACTGTCAGCAGCACAGGATACTGGAGGGATTCTCGGAGCACCCAGGCCTACAAAACGTGATGGTTCTAACACTTCACATAACCACAGAGTTCCTGTTACAGGACCTTTTCCCAGCCCTCAGGATGACAATTATAAATGGTCCAGGCTCTATATAAACATATACGTTTGGTTAGTCAGTCTAAAAGCTCTTCACGGAGTCCAGTATTCGTGGCTGATAACTTTTACCTTATGTGTTCAAAAATGAATGGACTTTTATAAGTGTCATGTCATACTATGTAGTCCGAAGACAGGTGTAAAGGTCTGAATAGGTTAGTCATCTATTCCACATCTGTCAGTCACCACAGCATCCAATTCTCAATCAGTATTGTGTAATGTTAAAAATGTATACTTGCAGCATGAGTGGGTACCAAACACAAACACTGCTCTGTTACAAAGAAGTACAAGGATATACTGTCTGGGTCATAGTAACGGTACAGTAAAAGTTAGCAGCCTTCATGTTCTTATTAAGTCAGTAACTAATAAACATGGCTGAGGATCATGCGTAACACTCGTATAAAGTACAAATGAGGCAGCTGTGAACAGTGTGGTCTCATAAAACACAATCTTAGAACTAATGTTGTGAACCAAATTACAGGATTTGTGCATTCATCATTACAAAAATAATATCTGCTATGTATGAGTCTCGATCAATCTGTGTGGAAAACACATGGTCTACACATATAAAATAGTAGCAAATAAAGGTTTGTTGTCACTTTCTGATTTACATTACCAGGGCTTTGTTAAGTATTGAATAATATTACAGGACATCACAATCAGCCCCCGAAATTCTGATTTACTGGGCAATTTTTACATTCAGTATATTGTCACTGCATTCTGAACGACCGACACTCACATAATTGAAATTAACACAAAGCGGCACGCTTCCATAATAGTCTGGAGCTGAACCCTAGACTCAATGAAACACGCTCACTGCCCCTAAACCACAGCAGTGTTATGACTAGCACACTTGCTTGCTGGCCTGGTGATCATGTGTTGGAACGGCACTGAGACTGGGGATTTATAAAGCGACTTAGACTTCCAGGTCAACACTGCCTAAAATGAGAATTAAAGACATCACCCATCAAGTGCCGGTTGGTTACCCCAATATACCTCCAGGCACAGAAAGGGGTCCTTCAGCTAGACTTACTTCATAACTAGACGTCTTGACATCTGTTAATGCACCATGACTCCTGCCCTAATATTCGCTAATGCACCATGTTACCATGACTTCCGCCCTAACATTTGCTAATGCACCATGACTCATACAAAATAATATAAACGGTGACAATACATGCCTATAGGCTGAGATGTATCAAGATGCAAGCCAGTTTCACAAATTACAACACACACAAAAAAGAAACTGCGACAAGAAGCCTTCATCAGCTATCAAAAATATGGAAACAACACTAATATAATTACCACAAAGAATATACTGCTATAGGAGTGTCAAGTTGTAAGTCTGAGTGGTCGCGAAGTATGGGGTCCACCTCAAGTGCTGGAGGTCCCGGGTTCAAGCCTGGAGTTTTTTTCACGAGGACTTCTAGTAACAAAATTTCAATTTGTCTCTGGGTAGTGAGATCGAATGCCCCTGTGTATTGTTGCGCACGTAAACAATCCCTTGGCAATTGGAAATAGAAAAAGAGTAGCCTAACGGCGCTGCCCGGGCAAAATTTTGGGTTAAACCCAAAATATTTCAGGATCCTCGTCAGTGCTACGGAGTTCATGCACTGAGCTGAGATTCTTCTGACTCAGGCTTGAGTTAGGAGTAGAACGGAGCACTTACGGGTTACACCCGTGTACAGTGATGTTAATCCATCAACTAAACTACACTAGTTGTAAGTCTTCCCATATGCTATACCGTAGTATCAATTTTATAAGACTGAATCAAACATGGCTAGGATAAAATGCCACCTGGAGACTAGGATACTGATGTGGCAAGCCTACAAACTATCAATTATGCCACAAATGTCTCCATGAACGTATATACGGATGCAGGTAGGCATCACTTTCATGTGATTCTTTAGGACCAACTAAATACATTCTTATGGGGATTAAATTAAAAGTACCTCAGTAGTTGGGGTGGGTTCGCCTGATGGCGAGAGACACTGGTAATAGGGGAAGCTAATCCACACACAAAAATCAGTCCAGTGCACAAGACATATTAGCACGTGAATGGACTATGCTTGAGTTCAAATCGAGCAAACACCAAAACAAAAATTCAGGACCACCAGGCCAGTATACTAGTGTGACCTCCTATAATACCTTACAAACGAGTCTATATAAAACTGTTATATTAAAATTAAAATTCAGAACATGAAAGTTTGAGAAAATACACAAATCTTATTAATTAAATCAAATATTCTGTCGCACTTGTTTATTACAGGAAAAGCTAAAAAACATGGATTGTAAAAAGAAAGCAGTTAAAACTTTGTATGAAATAGAATATAAATAAATGCAGACGCCAACTGGTTCTCATGGAAAGGAAAGCAAAGGAAATAGCTTACGATGTAAAAAATTTATAAATATATCGGTGAACTATAGTCTAAAATTGTGACATTGTTGTCTTCCGTCTCTTCCCTTTTATTACTGTGCGTGTGAATCAGTGCCTACTGCTATTTCAATGATCTCAAGGGCTTTCCAGAGACAGACATTTCTGTGTATTGGCCTTGGCTGCTATTACTTTTTAAAAATACCAAACTAAATAAACTGCTGCTAAATGGTATTTATTCAGATCTTTCAAAAAATTTTGGACAAATTAAATGAAACATTTATTTCTCAGAATCAACAATACACCAATGAATAAAAGCAAACATTTGTACATAATAAACCACAACTGTTATTTATAACCGTTGTATGAAATATAACAAAAACATGGCTTGTGATATGAGATCAATCGCTCAATTTCTGACAACCAAATTCAAGATGAGTGAGTGCATAGATAAAAGGTAGAGGTCCAATGGCGGACTGTTGCTGGGATATGAAGTGTTAGGCCTGCACAAATCTAGATCATGACAATGAGAACTGGTGGCTAGTTCTGTCCTCATTGCCAGTACCACACCCCCCTCCCCCCAAACTGGGTCAACCGTAACCGTATTGGCTGGAAATGAATAATATACGCCTATGTTGGGGACCAAACTGTCTTGGCAGGCAGTAGGTCAGCATGGTTGAATGGATAAAAATGCTTGTTCTTAAACATCCTGCGTGCTTATGCCGAGGTAAGGGGTTCAACCCCGCACACCGGGCAGTTGGACTAACATGTTGACCTACTGTTCTTGACTTGGGGACGTAAATCTTCTTCTTCTGCGTTCATCCAGTTTTTTTTTTTGGACGTGATTGCGTTGTGCCTGTTTACAGCAGAGCTGCGTTCTTGCGCCGTTAGGCCAACACATCCGACTTCTGCGGGCATTTGTTGACCGGGTTAACCTTGCTGGGGGTTTCTTAGGACGTTTGACTCTCACTGTTGTGGTGTTATCTCCCATCCTAGCTGGCCCATATAGAACAGCCAAAGACATCCAGGTCAGCCCTCAAGGGAAGGCAGGGGCAGACCATGGGCATTCCCCGCCATCCAAGGAGACTTCCATAATTGCAGAGTCAACACACAGCGCTCTGGTACTGGGCTCACCCAAGGAATCGTCACGTCCAGCACATGGCTGCTTAGCCTCACTTCCGTATATTGGGGGGGGGGGGGGGGGGGGGGGGGGGGGGGGGGGGGGGGGAGAGAGAGAGAGAGAGAGAGGGAGAGAACAGACGTAAATTACAAGTACCTCTAAGTCAGAGTGGGTTTGTCTGATGGCAAGGGATACTGTTAATAAGGAAAGATAATCCACAAGCAAAATTCAGTACAGCACTACTAGAAGAAGTGTGTATGGACTATGCTCGAGTTTAAAGCAAGCAAGAGGAAAAATAACTGTCTTGGCAGGAAAATTCCATGTGTCCACACCTATCTATATATCAACCATCAAAATTATCAAGTGATGTGGGGACTTCAGTCAGTATAAGGAGATAACCGACACCTCACACTGAGCAGGTGAAATTAAGCAGCCAAGTACAGGACATGACATGTGGCTGTTCTGTACGGACCTACTGTGTGGTATCACCAGTAGATGAAAGGGTTACGCTGATTGTACTCATTACTCAGAGGTCATGAAATGTCTTTCGAAACAACCTGGGAGACTAAATCTGGTGAACAAATGTCGGAAAGAAGTGGGATGTCACTCAAAAAGTGCAAATATCGCAGCTCTGCTGTAAACAGGCACAGCGCAAATACATCTGGGGCAAAACAAAAACATTCCAGCAAAGAAACATCTGACTCAACCTACCTAACTTGATGAAAACTAATCAGAATTGATAAAACTATGTACAAAACCACAAGGAGCATCCAGACAACATTTAATTTACAGCATCTGCGTCACCGAGTCATCATCCTCATATGGCACTTGTGTATCTCAGTAGTAATCTGTAATATAACCGACATCTAAACCATACATTCCTCTCCAGGACGCAGAACAATGGCAGAAGGATCGACCTGACACCGGACTTTGCTTCAGACCCCTGAATCAAATAAAAAGTATTCATGAAAATAAATCAAGGTGTCTGGGAAAAGAAATGGAATAGGCAAAAATGGAATGCAAAATAAACAAACGCACACGACATGTTTTCTTTTAAGCACAGAATGTTCAGATATTTGAAATGTTGAAAGTGAACGAGTGTTGTGCCATGTGACCGACCACAAATGACGGTGCCTGTCCCAGCAGAATGGATTGATATCCACTGAAATGACAATTTAGTTCTCATGCCCACCGAACGAGAATCCTACTGAATTTGGCCACATGTCTATTAAACAGAGTATTGGTGCTATGAGAGGAAACCTTGCTCCATAGTCAAACGCAACCATGGTAGTAGTTTGACGGAGACAAAACTGCCCTACCTTCCAGGAAACAGAAAAACGAAGCTCTTAATGACTTTCCTGTGATAGTGCTCTGCTTATCATGTAAATAAATGCAGAAATCACTAACCAAGAGCCTGATCCTGGAAACAAACAGCAATCATTGTGCAGAGGCCATTAAAGGTCCCAAATCTTTGGACTGAATTGTTTTGGTCTCTAAAGGTGCAGCCTGTGATGAATAGCAGGAAGTACCTGTAAACTTACACACAGACAGACAACAGTATTTAAACTTCTAAAGACAGACAATACTCTTTACTTATACACAGACAGACAATAGTATTTAAACTTCCACAAAGGCAGATGCAACTTACACAAAGCCTGACAATACTCTATAAACAAATACACAGGTAGACAGAATTTAAACTTACACATAGGCAGATATTACTTTTTAAATTTACGCAGAAAATTTTAAACACAGATAGACAACAATATTTAAACATACACAAAGAGAATATCTATGCAGACAGACAATACTCCTTTACATATACACAGATAGACAATAGTATTTAAACTTACACATAGGCAGATGCAACTCTTTAAACTCACACAAAGGCTGAAAATACTCTATAAACAAATACACAGACAGACAGTATTTAAACTTACACAAAGGCAGCTGCACTCACACAAAGGCTGCAATACTCAATAAACATATACACAGATAGATAATTCTGTTTACTTATACACAGACAGTATTTAAACTCACATATAGGCAGATACTTTTAAACTTATGCGGACAGAGAATACTCACTACACAGGTAGATAACAACAGTATTTAAACATAACAGAGAAAACCCAGGCAGACAGACAATACACAGGAAAATGCTACTATGTAAACTTACAGAGGCAGACAGTACTTGTGTAAGGACTAGTACTTTGACACTTTATCACCTACACAGATAAAGACAGCCATAATTAAGTCTGCCGGCTCCGATGGTGAAAGAGTAACAGATGCAGTTCATAATCCTGCATTTCCGCATTCAAAACACAGCTGCAAGCAATTTGGCAGCAGATCGCTTTGTATTTGTTTTTTTTACGAAATGGTATGATTGCCGGTCATTCAGAAAGCACTGACAAACTACTGAAAGTAAACTTGCCAAGAGATCACAACAGCAAAAAAAAATGCTGGTGTTGACTGCAATGTCCTGTAAAGGATATGCAACTAACTGTAACAGAATCAAGTCTAAAGCTAAAGCTGCTGATCTACCTAACCTGCATGACATATATCCGCACCTATGTGTTCCTTGTGTGATATTTTGTGGAGAAGACGTCGCTGAACTACTTGTGTGACCCTGTATATGAGTTTCTGCTGTTGATAGACTGTCAGCATCCATTAAAGTAGATGATTCTGGGACTCCCTGCTGACAACTGATACAGAAAATAACACAAATTAGGGCTTTATTGTATTTGCATAAACTTCAAATAACAGTCAATAAACAACAAGGGGTAGCCTAGAGGCAATTATCACAAGAGTTAGTTATTTAGTTAGTTAGTCGAGCTTCCAACTTCACGGCAACGGGTCGTCCCCATTATGCTCTGTTCCTGTGTCAGTGAATAGCACAAAAGAATGCTCCTCACTGTCCAATGTGAAAAGTGGAATAGACAGGAGTCTCGACAATCCAACAGCCCGCACAGGTACACTGCATAATGCCGCCGCCAGAATGCCAACACAAAAGTCATCCACGAAAATTACAGTTCATCGTCGATGGAATCAACAGTCACCAGAACGACTTCATTGACCCGGGTTTTCTCACATGGCTTGGTCTATTTCCGCAGGGCAACCACTAAAGCCCGAACTCCATAGCTCCAGCGCCGACTCCCAGGAGTCTCCTGAAAAATGCTCTCGTGAACCGAAAAGGCGAATGAGTCAATTCAGCAACAGCCGGCGGCCATTGTTCTGAACATGCAATTCACTGTACAAACAAAAGCAGACAGACGTAAAAGCATTCCACATGAATTTCACAGAGTCGCGTCACGCACGCACTCAGTAGCAGGGCGACAGAACCATATACTACCAGTCCAGCATACGGCAAATGCGAATGCAAACCGCAGCCACAAGGATAAATACCCCAGAGGCTGTAGCGGTTGAATGCCTAACCGCTTCACAACAGATGGAAGACAGTAGGTCAGCATGGCTGAATGGATAAGAATGCATGTCCTTAAACATCCTGTGTGCTGATGCCGAGGTAAGAGCTTCAACCCCTACACCGGACAGCTGGACTAAAATGTTGACCTCTCGTCCTTGACTTGGGGACGTAAATTACAAGTATCTCTGAAGTCGGAGTGGGTTCGCCTGATGGCGAGGGCACACTGTTAATAGGGAAAGCTAATCCACATGCACAATTCAGTCCAGCACTACTAGAAGTAGTGTGTACGGACTACGCTTGAGTTCAAAGCAAGCGAGTGCAAAAAAAAACAAACTAGTAGGGATAATCTTAACTGTCTCATCTCATGATTAGCTGACATCTGTAACCAGACAGCACAAGGCAATCCTTATTCTCAACATTGCAACTGCGATAGACATCACAGCCAACCATGCCAGAGTGAGCTGTAGTAATGTAGTGGCCAGATGCTTGCTGTCAAGTCATGGGTTTGAATTTGCATCAAGGCAGATTATTTTAACTGACCTGGGCTCCTAGGGCCACCCAGCCTAAAGATGGGTAACTAGGAAGTGTCTTGGGACATGCTGCCTGGCCTTGGGTCTAGCACCATATGCCCAACACACCATGCCATGACCCACAGAAACTGCTTCTGTGACAGCTGTTATCTTGGCTGAGAGCATACAATGGGTACCACACAATATCTTAGCAAGTAAAGGTGGCCAGCAAGATACCAACCACACCGCCCACGAGTGTTGATTGGTCTATACAAATGAGTGTCGATTGGTCTATACAAATTAGTGTTGATTGGTCTATACAAATATATGAGTGTTGATTGGTCTATACAAATATTCTAGCTACATGTGCCCATTGTGTCTTAACGGGTGTAAAGGGGACCGACTTTTTCTTTTATAGGCATTTAGATTGAATTTACATCTATCGGTGTGAGGCTGGTTTAGCGACGTGGTTCTAAAGTACCATCTTCACAGGCAGTACGGTCACAGCTCACCTTCCACTCGTCAAGTTCTGAAACAAGTGGTGCGTGCTAGACTGGTACTGGAATTTCACATCTACAGACATGCAGTAAATTATAGTTAAAATGCACCAAATCAATTAAAAGTGATAACATTTTCTTTAAAAATAAAAGTCGCCTTCATTGCACCAGGTTTTATCCCATGTTGCTCAGTCTCTTTCCGGCAGCGAACTGCCAAAAGTGTTGCACACAGCAATAACTCTGTAGCTCCAGTGCCGACCCCCAGGGGTCTCAGAAAGCAATGCACTAGTGAACCGAAGGACGTAGCCCGGAATTGAACCTTCGGAGCCCGAGTCAGACAGCTTGACCAGCTTGCCATGTTGACTCCCATTATTTTCTTACCAATTGGACATTGCAATTTGGTCACTGCTAGGCCTTTGACTTGGTGATACATCCACTCTGTCTTCCTCCATGTTCACATCTTCGCCATTGCTGCCATTCTGGGGGGAAACAATGCAGAAAATTACTGAAGATCATTCTGTTTCAGACAAAACTATCATCTGCATGGTTATTTTTTGTGTGAATGTATTTACTATATAAATAATGCACAAGCATGGGATTAATACACACCACTTACCTTCTCACCTTTATATGAACGAGAGGTAATATACACTGCCATGATTTTACTGTTTTGCTTTTGTTATACATGTCATCTAGGTATCTGTAATGAGTCAACGTGTTTTTGTTCTGACGGGCTTCTTCCTTCTCTTGGTATTGACGACATGACATATCTTACCTTCCATAACATATCGCAACAAGTATGTCTATAGTGTCTGAAAAATGATCATTATCATGACTGATCATCAATAATGTATTCAATTCTGTGAGACATTTTGCTATGAGATTTGACTCAAAAAACTATGCTATAGTATGTCCACATTTGTTTGCCTTCATTCATGATCAATTATTTTGAAAACTGTCTGTTGCATCGTTATGAAATTTTTCCAGCCGTCTTATATTTACCCCCACCCAAGGAATATGTCTTTGATAGGTCCAAAAACAACTTAAATCATTGAAAGCGGCAACATTCCTTTGATGTTTTGCTTAACAACTAGTGATTTCTTGCTAACAAAGTTATTTTTATGGTAATGGGAGACCTGCAAATTCTGATGACACACAAAGGCGTATCCGGATTCATATGGGAGTGGGTGCAATGAAAGAACTAGCTTAAAATCGACAGGGTCGGCTGCATTGCACCGGGTTTTTATCCCATATGGCTCAGTTTCTTTCCGCAGTGCGGAAAGCGTCGTACAAAGCACGAACTCCGTAGCTCCAGCGACGACCCTCGGGAATCTCCGGGAAAAATGCACTCGTGAAATGAAGGACGCGGCCCGGAATCGAACATACAACCTTCGGAGCCCGAGTCAGACGGCTTGACCACGTCACCACGGAGAATCCCGAGAGGGGTGCAATGTGTAATATTAGTAAAGACAGAGAATTTACAGAGGCACGGGGTAAATAATTTGTCAATTAACAGGAAAGTAGAAGGAATATATTTCTTACCTTATTTTTCATTTCCTTCTTGTTTCTTCAGCTGATGCTGTAATGTTTAGGGCCTGCAATTTGTCTGAATAGTTGGAGCAAAATATCCCAGTGTGTACGTAGATTAAGGTCTGCGATCTGCTCAGACCTTAATCTGTGTCGGACGATTCAAGTAGGTTGATGATTGCTCTCGGTTGCATAAAATTCAATCCATCCTTTCTCCAATAGTCCTCTTCCTCTTTCAACACATGGTCCTGAAGTTTTTTCCAGTAACTTTTACCAATATTTAATAGCGCGGACAGACAGACAGACAGAAAGGTAGGTAGGTAGGTAGGTAGGCAGAAAGGTAGGTAGGTGGGTGGGTGGATGGCTGGCTGACTGGGTGGGTCAGTCGGTGTGTGGGCCGGCCGGCAGGTAGATAGATAAATCCCCGCCAGAAACCGGGCCTTGTCAGCTAGTTTATTTATATAATCACGTTTCATGAAAGAACCCCCATTTGGAGACACCTCTGAATCTTCGCGCTGTTTCAAAACGGAAATCATGTTAAAATTTTTTTTAATGCGGGGATGTGTCTTGGTGAAGCTGTAATACTGTTAAAATGATGGACGTAATCTCTAATTCGTAATTTATATACCCCATATAATCAAACTTTGAAATCTGCTGTAAAATCTCCAGAACTAAAAATTTTTTGTTGGGTGGACATAATGATAAGGTTATATACTAAATATCATTTTCCCCTCGGTTACTGAGATATTGAATTTTATATTGAGGCAACAAAAAAAAACACACACTATAGTTTCCTAGCCTTCAATAAATCTGTAGTTCAGAAACCTGAACACTCCTCAAGGTTTTCTTCCTATTTTCTTTGGGTACTACTGCTTCAGAGACCTACACTGTCAGATGTGACTAGAACGTGTAGAGTTCTAGAGTGTAGAGTGGGACTCCCACGCTGACCAGGTGAAGGCTGCATCCTGACAATAAGGACTCATGCCCCAATAGCCTCAGTGTTGAAGACGATAAATTTGGTCAACCCTATAATTGTTAAAAGTTAGTTGCATATCCTTTACAGGAAGTAGCAATCAACTCCAGCATTTGTTCGCTGTTTGTAAATCCTAGGCAAGTTTACATTCAGTGGTTTGCCATTGCTTTCTCAGTGACCAGCACTCATACCATTGTATGGAAATACTAACCTAAGGCGGTGTGCTTCCAGATATGCACTGTGTTTTTAATGCAGTATTACATTCGTAACCCCTTCACCAGAGCCGACAATAACTTAAAGCGCAGACAAAACATCCAACCATGTCACTACTGCTGATTGGTCCTTACACCAGTACTTCTAAGAGTTTGCACTGGTAAGCATAAAAGTGATCTGAAATATTTTCATCTTCTTTCCCATTCATCTGTCTTAAACATTTATGAATTAAAAATAAAGACAGTAGTTAGTTCAAAGTTCTCAGGTTACTCACGGAAAGAATCTGGCTATGATCTGGCATTGACCATAGCTGGAAAAGTCAGATACAGACTAAAGAGATGACATACGTGAGAAAGAAGGTGATAAGAGGTTTAAACCAGAGCATTTACAAGATGCTGAATAATTGAACAGAATGACTGTGTACCGAATGTAAAATGGAGAAGACATGAAGCAGTTATCCATCCATCCATCCATCATGTGCCATGCCGGTAAGCGTGGGCGGTCATGTTCTGCCATCTCACTCGATCAACAGAGTCGTGGATCAGTTCCGTGTTTCTGTCTCGACCATGCCACAAGGCCAAGCCATCCAGATACTTGTTTCTAGGTCTTCCCCTTGGTCTGTTCCCCTCGATCTTACCAGTTGTCACAAAGTTCTCCAAATCATTTCTTCTCATAACATGCCCAAAAAATTGTGACTATCTACGTCTAATGTCTCTGATCAGTTTACGATCTTCATTTGTTTCTTGAAGGACTTGTTCATTGGTCTTTCTGGCTGTCCATGGTATTCTTTGCATTTTCCTCAAAAACCATATTTCTACAGCCATCAGATGTTTTTCAGCCTGGCTGCTCATTGTCCAAGCTTCACATCCATATAAAAGTACAGGTTCTATGTAGCATCTCAACACTCTTTTTCTCGTTTCAATTGACATCTTTTTATTGGTCAGTATGTTTTTCATCTTGCTAAAGGCTACTTTTGCCATGGCGATTCTTGTTCTAATCTCTTCAAGGCATCTCTCATCAGATGTTATTACTGTTCCGAGATAATTGTACCTATTCACTTGTTGAAGAATATTCCCATTTACTTGTATATTACACTGTGGTATTTCGTTCTTCCTAGTGACGACCATAATCTGTGTCTTTTTACAATTTAATTCTTACCCTTGTTGTTCACTGTGTGTAACAACCGCATCTACTAAATTTTGCAGATCCTGTTCATTGTCTGCAATAAGACTGTATCATCTGCATATCTAATGTTATTGATGCATCGTCCCCCAATGTTGATTCCTTCCATATTTTCAATATTTCTGAAAATATTTTCACTGTACAGGGAAAACAGATCTGGAGACATTATGGAGTTATGGCAAGCTTGAAAGTTCAAACTCATTGGATAAAAGGCTGCTAGACAGTGGTTGCAGTGGAGCAGTTAAAGTAACTAAATAAAATAAGGTGTATTCATGATAATACAAGTCCAGTTGAGTTAATTACCTGATGAAATTGAAAGGCCTGGAAATCAGACGACACCATCTGGCATTGACGCTTTGAGCTGCTTTCATGGTGATCAGTCTGTAGGAGGAGAAACTAAATGTTAATTAATCATTATAAATATATATTATATAAAATGTCTCTGTTTTCTTCTTAAAGTCAGGTCTTAGTCAGATATGACTGAGCTACCTGTATAACAGTAGACGGTACTACCTGCTTTCTGTTAGCGCCGAACGTTGGGCGGCGCTTACCAAACCCGACACCCCACATTGTGCCAATGGCTTCGGGCTAGAAGAGCGCAATTGGGAGGGTACAAGCCATTACCCTGGTGCGAGGAAATGCAACCTAAAGACAAAGTGTCATGGCAGGGCAGACCAGGCCCTAAGCCTTGGTTGGCGGCTGGTCTAGGATCGAAGCTCCGACAGGCGGACAATTAGAGCATTGCTTTGCTGATCTGGCACCTTCTGCAGCTTGTCTTGTTCCAGATGTAGAGGTGTTACCTTTCCTCTGGAGTGAACTAGGCAGGCCGAGAGAGGGATCATGCTGCATGGACAACACATGATCTCTATATTTTAGCCCAGGCTTTGTGCTATGGAGAGGCAATAACTCCATCCCTTACAAACTATTGTCTGTCAAAGACGGCAAGGTGCCAATGAATGTTTTCTTCATGCTTTCTTAAGAAGTAATTCAGACATTCATATCCTTTACCTTTCTTTGTCATGTCTCTTGTACCCTAGAGCGAAGATGGAAATGTGTATCCGTAGAGCGTAGATGGAAATGTGTATCCGTAGAGCGAAGATGGAAATGTATATCCGTAGAAAGTATTTTAAAATAAAATCAACTATATTGTCCATTATCATTTTTTAAAATATTCCAAATGTGTGCAAACACTAATATTGCGTTTCTTCTCTTTGTTATTAGCTATGAAACTAACACAAACCATTGCCATCATGCAAAGTGGCATCCAGTAGGACTCAGCTTATTTATCCATCCATAAAAGAGGGTTAAAATGTGCCAATTTACAGAGCAGTATGACTTTTGGCACCACAATCCACATACTTCACTAAAATCAATTCAAACTGTCAGCCTCTGAGACATCCTGGACAATCTCAGGAGGCACTAAATTACCATCTGGTTTCAGCGACGTGGTGTTTATTATTTCTTCTTCTTCTTCGTTCATCCGGAGTTTTTTTTTCGGATGTGACTGCGTTGTGCCTGTTTACAGCAGAGCTGCGTTCTTGCGCCGTTAGGCCGACACATCCGACTTCTGCGGGCATTTGTTGACCGGGTTAACTTTCCCGGGGGTTTCTTAGGACGTTTGACTCTCACTGTTGTGGTGTTATCCCCCATCCCAGCTGGTCCATATAGAACAGCCAAAGATCCTGGTCAGCCCTCAAGGGAAGGCAGGGGCAGACCATGGGCATTCCCCGCCATCCAAGGAGGCTTCCATACTTGCAGAGCCGATACATAGCGCTCTGGTACTGGGCTCACCCAAGGAATCGTCACGTCCTGCACATGGCTGCTTAGCCTCACTTCCGTATATTGGGCCTTCCGTTCACCATAGGCTGTTCTTCCGGAAACCAGAAGTATGCAGTCTGCAGATGACATCCACACAGTGAGCTTTCGATTCGGACTTTCCACGTAATGGATTTGCTATCCAAGCAATATTCCATTTCATGCCACTAGGACATTTTTCCACCTTTTATGAAGCCCACACAATGGGCTTTTGATTCGGACTTTCCACGTAATGGATTTGCTATCAAGCAATATTCCATTTCGTGCCACTAGGACACTTTTCCACCTTTTATGAAGCCCACACAGCGAGCTTTCGATTTGGACTTTCCACATAATGGATTTGCTATCCAAGCAATATTTCATTTCATGCCTCTGGGTCTTCATGCACCTTTAAATGTCAACCTGTATGTAGTTAAAGTAAGCTGCGGTCAACTTGAGCTTGTTGATATCTCCATAGAGCTTGTCCTCAAATGAAGCAGGTGTGGGCCAAAATATCTTTCTCTGTTCTGCATACGTTGGGCAATCCTGCAGCAAATGTTTTGCTGTCATTTTTCCAGTTCTACAATTACATTCATCAGTATCTCCTATCTTTAGTTTATTGAACAAGTGGTATTTCAGCCTGTTATGTCCTGTGCGGAGTCTGAAGATTGCTACTTGTTCTCTTCGGTCGAGTTTGTAATATGCATCATCCTTCTGATGGCCTGGATGCTCAGATTCCCATTTGGTTCTATAAGTGCTTTTTATCAACCTCTTTGCCTCATTATAGGTTATGTCTATGTCAGGCTGTGGTAGTCGTCCGCCCTCTTTTGCCAGTCTGTCAGCCTCTTCGTTTCCAGGTATACTGCAATGTGATGGGATCCACTGTATTACAACTTTTTTGGATTTCTGGCATAGACCATGGAGTGCTGCTCTTAGGTCAGTTAGTTCTGTGCTGTTATTGCTCTTGAGTATTGAGACAGCTGACTTTGCATCTGTGAAGATAGCTATTTGCTTCTCTTTATTTTCCTCCATCAGGAGCATTTCTGCTGCAGTTTTCAAAGCCTCTACCTCCGCTTTGAAGTTACTTGAAAATTTTCCAGTTGCCATTGAATGTGTTTTTTTCACTCCATTTTTTAAATTTAGGAGAATTCCTCCTCCTCCATTCTCTATTGAATTTTTGGCTGATCCATCTGTATATGCATGGGTCCAATTCCTGCTTGGGTAATGTTCTTTTATGTAGTTTAGGGTTATTTCTCTTCTTTTGGTTTCATGCTGAGTGTTCTTTTTCTCAATACCAGGAATGTTTTCTATCATCTCAGGCAGTTGCTGCTGTCTCCAAGCTGGGAAGTTGTGTGCATTGTGTATGGGCTTGACTGTTGATATGTTAAGTATAGGATCTGCCCTAATCCTTCGTTTTGCAGTTTCTACAAAGTTGCTACGCTTCAGTCTTCCCTTTCCAAAACCATTAAATCTGTTGTACATAGGGTGGTCTGTCAATCTTCTAAATTTTTCTGCTTGTTGCTGGGCTCTGCTATCTCTTCTATCCTGCATTGGTTGTAAACAAGTGATCTTTTCTAGTTCATTAATAGGCGTTGTCTTCAGGCTTCCAGTTATGATTCGCATTCCTTGGTTTTGGACTCTACTTATTTTGTTAAAGTTTGACTTAGCTGCTGTTGCCCAAGCTGCAATGCCATATTCCAGTACTGGCCTCACCCGTCCAGTATATAACTTCTTGAGAACTTTCTCATCTGCTCCCCACGTTGTACCAGCAAGCTTTTTCATGATTGCCATTCTCTGCCTTGCTCTTGTTCGATTTTTCTCAACCTGTGTCTTCCATGTCAGGCGACGATCAAAGGTGACTCCTAGATAGTTTGGATTTTCTTCATGGCGCAATATTTTTCCATTCAATACCAGCTTAGGTTGCTGAGTTTTATTTGAGAGGGAGAACACTGTGCATGTTGTTTTCTCCTCACTTATCTTCACTAGCCATGATTTTGACCAGTCCTCTAGCGCTAATAAGGCTTGCTGTATTCTGCTGTTAGCTGTACTAATATATTCTTCAGATGTCCATATGGCTAGGTCATCTGCAAAGGAGGATGTGTGTACTCTGGCTGGAAAATTTTCTGTGATGTCATTTATATATGCTAGGAATAATGTTGGTGAAAGAACTCCTCCTTGGGGGACACCTTGCTCCAGCAGCATCATTTTGCTTGTTTGTCCTTGTACTTTTGTCCTGGCAGTTCTGTTCTCAAGGTAGTGGCTGATCCATTTATACATTTTTCCACAAACATGCATGTTTTGCAGTTTTACTTTCAGTCCTTCCTTCCATACTTTATCAAATGCTTTTTCTAAATCTATCCAGACTGCTAGTGTGTGCTTTTTCTCTTGGAAGGCATCCTCTATTTCCTGAGCTATATAGGTTATTTGATCTTCAGTGGATCTGTATTTTCTGAATCCTGCTTGGTGTGGTGTTAAGAGTTTGTTTTCTTCCAGATGCCATGTTAGCCTGCCATTGATAATGCGTTCCATTAATTTTCCTACACAGCTCAGTAGACTGATAGGTCGATAGCCATTTGGTTCTTCCAGGTCTTTTCCTTTCTTTGGGACTGGTATTAGTATAGCTTCCTTCCATGCCTGTGGGACTATTCCTCTCTTCCAGCTGTTATTTAGGACTGCTAGTAGTTTCTTCTTTGCCTTGGTGCCTAGTCCTATTAGCATTTCATTTGTGATTCCATCCTTTCCTGGTGATTTCTTCTTTTTTAGGGTATTCATTGCCTGTTCCATTTCTTCCATTGTTAGATTTGCCATCATATATTCTGCTGCTGTCTCTGTATTTCTATGATGTGTCTGTTTGTCTTTGATTGCTTTCTTCTGTTCGGTTGTAATATCAATGTGGTTTGCATTTGCATAGTGTTCCATTAGTGCATTTGCAGCCTTTTTGCCTGTAAGCAAGGCATTTCCTTGTTTAATTGTTATTTGTTTGTTTCTAGGTCCTTCATTGTTCATGGCTTTCACTAGTTTCCATAGTTTGTTTCCATCCCTGTCAAAATTCAGGTTTTCTGTTTTTTCCCTCCAACAATCTCTTGTTGTTTGATTTACTGTTCTTTTATATTTTGCTGAGATGGCTTTGAGAGAGATGTTTGCTTCAATTGTTTGTTCTCTCTCTGCTGTCTTCCTGGCATCTTCAACTTTGTCCTCCAAACTTTGTAGTTCTTCAGTCCAGTATGGTTTGTAATTTTTCCTCGCTCCTCTTGGAATGGACTCAGTGGCTGCCTGTATTATCGCTCTGTTTAGACTTTCCACCATTTGCTTTATGTTGCCATATCGTGTATTTATGTTTTCACAATATTTGTCTGTTAGTATGGCAAATCTGTCCCAATCTGCTCGTTTGTAATTCCAGCGGGGCAAGGGCTTTTGCTCCTGTGGAACATACTCCATATTCATTTCAAGCTTGATTGGTCTGTGGTCACTACCTGCTAATTGGTCCAGCACATGGCGATCGATTTTGTGGAGGATGTCTCCTGTGCAGAAAGCTAAGTCTGGAGTAGAAGTGGTAAGCCATCTTCTGGAGTAGAAGCTCGGTGTGTCATCCGCTTTGTTGAGTAGATGGAGATTTGAGTCTATTTCCCAGTCCTCCAATTCATCTCCTCTTTTGTCAGTATCTGGGTATCCCCATCTTTCTGAACGGCTATTAAAGTCTCCGACAATAATGCAGTTTGTGTCAGTTATTTTCATGTTTGAGAGTGTAAGGTCCTTATCTGCTGGGCTATACAGATTGTAGATTCTTATTTTCACGTCCTTTATCATTATATCAACACCTATAATTTCCGTTTGGTTGTCAGAGATCACAGATACTTCGCTGCAAGGTATTGTATTTCGTGTAAGTATTAGAACTCCTCCTTTGTGTCCTTCGCGGTCGAAACGTGTGGCCTGATATCCTCTGACTGAGAATTTGTGATTGGCGTTGAGGTGTGTCTCTTGAATGCATGCCACATCTATTCTATCTTTATGAAGACGATGTGTTAGGGAGTCTTTCTTCTTGTAAACTCCTTCGGCATTCCACTGTAGTATGTTGTGTCCGGGGTATTTGGTCAATAGCTCTTAACCTACTCCTCTGTGCCTTGACTCCACAGCACAGGGGAAGGTGACCACCAGTAGTCATGGGTGGACCCCCTCGAGGCAGGGGGCCCGGCACTATCACCGCCTGATGGGACTTCACGGGATTAGCACCATATCGATTAATTTTGATTTGTGACATCATGAATTAAGTTACGTTGCACTGCTTTATCAAGCCTGTGGCTCAGTACATCCGATTTCGACAAGCATTTATTCGGGATGCTTTCCCTAGCCTTTGACTGTCCCCAGTCTACCTACAAGGCAGCAGGTTTCACGTTGCACTGCTTTGTCAAGCCTGTGGCTCAGTACATCCGATTTCGACAAGCATGTATTTGGGGTGCTTTCCCTAGCCTTTGACTGTCCCCAGTCTACCTACAAGGCAGCAGGTGTGTGTGTCTCTTCGTCTGGTCCCTCTCCCTTGACCTGTCCGACATGGGTGGCCCTACCAGTAGCTGTGCTACCGTCGGCATAGCTCTTGGGGTCATTGGGACGCACAAGCCCCTCTACCTCGTCACGGTGGACACACAGCAGAGGGGGTTTATTATTTGATTCTGTTAGTTGTGAATGATAGCCAAATAAAACATCCCGATATCTGTCAGAATTATGTCGCCCACATGAGCTTTTACAAGAGTGTCAATCTAGGCTGGGCTGCTATTTAAGGATAGTTCTTGGTTCTTCAAGGATAAACATCAAACAGCTATCTGTGCAAACATTCCTGTCTCCCACAGTAAATGTAAGTTGTAGATGCTTGATTAACTCTAGTCACACACCAGTTATATGGTTTTTGTACATCTTTTAATATTTCTTGTTATTAAATGTAGTCCTCTTGGCCTGATGTTTGAATGTGCTTTGCCATCAAGCGAACCTACTCCAGCTTCTGAGGTACTTGTAATTTATCCTCCCAAGTCTAAGTGTAGATGACAACATTTTAGTCCAACTGGCCGAACAACGAGATGCTGACCTTCACACGACTAGCGAGATGAAACAAATATGGGCACATCGCAAGTGCTATTACTTCTGGCATATTCATATCACTCAGCTGTTTCATGTGGCCACGTGTTTCATGTGGCCATGTGTTTCATGCGGTCAGGTTGAGTTCCCCCATCAAGTTGGCCAGTCACCATTCAGTTTTCAAGACATGATATGTATAGTATTAAAACACTGAAATATTAAACTTGTAAATTAGGAAAAAACAATACCACAGCTTCTTGTTAAAGGATGTGCTGGAAGTAAAAGTGGAGGGGAAGCATACCAGAGGTAGACAACATCAAGAGATGGACTGGAGGAAGTTTGTATGAATGCACCATGAAGATACAGGACTCAGCCTTGGACTCATTACACGCAACCTTCAATATGGAGATGACACTTCATGATGATAGAAAAAAAAAAACCTTCAGCACTAACACATACCTTCATTCCACAATGACCATACATTTTTTCTGAAGGTGTTCCGTCAAGCATGTCCACTTTACGCTTCTGGCACATGCTGTGTACACTTGCTCTTCCTGAACTGCCATAGCTTCCATATCCAAAGCCTTCAAAGTTCTGGCTGTGAGAGAGTGGCATGTTTCCTCAAAGAGTCAGTGGATGCAAGAAAATTGTACCAGCTGGAAAAAAAAAATGAACATTTACATACTATAGGTAAATATAGTATCCCATAGGAAATACATTGATCTTGAAAGTTTCGGTACATGAGACTGCTATCAAGTAAAATTACTTAATACAGCACTCAACGCTTTATGGTGAACTGATCTAAGATGATGGGTAAATGGTGAGAAACAGAGTGGTTGGGGTTTCATTGCGAATGCTAATGGGCGATTCTTGAAAAGGGAAAGTATGGCATATGAGGCATCCCCCAAGCAGCGACGGAGTGACTGAGTATCAGAATCGATGGATCCAATGGATGTCTTTATTTAACGTGAATTTTATTTGCCAAATAAAATACCAGTGTACGTAGAGTGTGTCCTTGTCGACAAATATTGCCTTTGTGAGGTTTGAAGAAAAAGAACTTACAAACAAAAGACAAGACAAGAAGAGAATAATAGTCTTCTGAAGCCAATCGACGGCGGTTGTAAATGTCACGTCACCAGCCGTTTGTGAATAATGTAGAGACATTATTAACAAACGTTTGTTAATAAAGTGTCCCTATTTTTATTATTAAAAATTATAATCAATTACATTCATGAATTAGTTTTTACATAAGTGAATGGATACTGGATAGCGATCTGGGGAATCCATGTATGTAGACGTAGATTAGTAGATAGAAAGTTAAGAAGGCCTGTTGTTGCAGGGTCAAAAGGTCAACATGTCATTTTTAACAACTCTTAGAGCCTCACCAAAACTGGATATTTATCAACCTACCCACATTACGCCGACTCAATGGGGAAGGGGTTACAGACGCAGTACGCAATCCCACATTCAAAACACAGCTGCAGGCGATTTGGCAGTAGACCGCCTTGCTTTGGTTTTTTATGAAATGGTATGGGTGTTGGTCGTTCAGAAAGTAATGGCAAACTATTGAACGTAAAATTGCTCAGGAATCATGAACAGCCAAAAAATACTGGGGTTGATTGCTATGTCCTGTAAACCCACATTACCCATTACATTACACTGGCAATAAGTTTTCAAAGTGTCTATTCGCAACCAAGTTGCGAATAAACGAAGTCTCTATTCGCAACCAAAGTCTAGTCATGTGATATACGGGACATCATCGGGACGTGTTTAATTATATTAGACATTTGTGTTAAACTTTTATCGTGGTCCCAGTAGCAAAGCGGTAAGCATCTCCGCTTGTAATCGTGGTTACCCTGGTTCGATTCCCCGCCGGTGAATTTTATTATTTTTTTTTCATTTTTCAGAAATTAATTAAGTGAAAGCGACAAGATAACTATGTACAAAGTCAGTTATTCAGCATTTTGACAAAATTAGCTAACTTACTGGTAACTGATAGTAATTATTTATCCGGTAAACCGGTAGGAAATGAGGAAAGGCGCTTCAATTAACCTTCTCCACGACGCCTAACGGCCTAAGTGGAAGGCAACCAACTTCTGGAATAAATTCCATGGTTGATTGTGATGTCCTGTAAAAGACATCCAACTAACTGTACCTTCTGAAACAAACATGAATAGTCGCCGGGTCTGTAGTGAAGTGGTTATGAATGAATTTCGTAATCCTGCATACCGTGTTCGAAACCTAGCTGCGGCGATTTGGAAGCAGACCGCCTTGCGTTGGTTTTCATACAGGGGTATGAGTGCCGGTAGTTCAGAAAGATATGGCAAACTACTGAACGTAAACATGCCCGGAAATTTAAAAAAAAAAACACACACACACATTCTGTTGATTTGCCAAACCAACATATTGATTGACATGGGGATATCAAATATATCATGAGAGGTTTATAGGATAACTGAATTTGTTGTTTGTTCGTTCGCTTTTAATGCAAGTGTAGCCAATATATGTGCTCCATGCTACTACTAATAGCTGCCACTACTGGAGAGTGCACTTTTATTTTTCCTATTACCATTGTCCCTCACCATCAGGTAAACCGACTTCAGGCAGGGGTAGACCTGGGCATTCCCCGCACATGGCTGCTTAATTGTATAAGCTTCTACATTGGTTTGTTAGATGTGTACTCACTCCATATTGTTTATGGATTTCCCACAGCTTGTTTGTATCTACTCTTTGTTGCGAATAAAGACTTCGTTTATTCGCAACTTGGTTGCGAATAAACTCTCCCATAAGTTTTTATATGGCCCTGTGTCTAACAGAATATTCACTCAGCCGTAACACTATCAATTACTGACAATATACAATACATATATTATAATTATTTATTATTAACCACATGAGATAAAGACATGATTATAAATATTTAAAATATAGTTAAGTTACTTAACTTTAACTTAACTTACTAACTAACCTGGCATCATGGGATTGTGTGAATTAAAAATTCTAAATGAAACACTCGACAAGTCCGCTCTATATAAGTATATATTTCAATTTAATTTTTCTGTTTACCCATATGATTTTATTTTACTGTACATCATCAAAAAATTTCCCGATATGACTTGGTCGTCGTTTATCGGATTAATTAATTAATTTATAAATATGGTCATAATGTCCCGCCGTTTTCAAGCTCAATAATCCAATGAGTTTCTTATTAAAATAATGAAAATATGTAGATAAATGTCTAGCAACCTTAACCACGTGTAAAACTAATATGAAGCTCACCTATGACAACGTGACTGCGAAAAGTTTAGACCCGACCAAGACAACAAACAATGAAGGAATGACAAGCTGACAAGCTTTCCTGGTGATCGTCTGCCGCTCGTCTCCCAGACTTGTTTGTTGTTTACTTCGGCTCGCTTATAACATTTACAACAATATTATGAAGCTGTTTAATATAAGATTCATCCTACTTAATTAATAAATACAAGCTAAATTATTTTATTAAAATTATACTAATGTAATAATGTTTAAAATTATTGGCGAAATAATTATATATCCCGTTTTATTATTATTGTATATGTTATAAGCAGCAAGCTATATTTGAAAGTGAAGCCGGTGCGGAGCTAGCAAGTAGATTGGCAAGTTGGCACACGAGTACCTGGGTGGGGAGTGGGAGGGTGTAGTGATGTAATCATGACTGGAAGCGTGACTAAAGCATCCTTTTTACGTGTTCCACTCATTCTTCTTCTTCGTAGCCTCTAGACCAGTGCTTCCTAACGGGGGTGGGGGGGGGGGGTTAGGGTTTTCAGGGGAGAGGGGGGGGGATTAATATTATTTATTCAAGATTGCGTTAATACAAGAACCGATTACTTGATATTGTTTTTCCTTCCATACTTTATGGTTCTGTACTTCTTGCCATTCTGAGATTCGTTTTATAACTTAAGTAGACCTGCAAATCACGTTTTATGTAGACGTCAAGACTTCGTCTAGTAGGCCCTATGTGTTATTAAATTTAGCTTCCATTTTTACGTATATTCTGCCGCGGGCACTCTCCCGCTGTTTATATTTCACCTCGACACCGCAAGGTACAAGAGGAACATTATGAATGGGATGATTTTACGTATACTGTGTAGAGGGGGGGGGGGGGGGATTTATAGGGATAAAATAAGAAAGGGGGGGGGAATGACGTTCTGAACATATGGTGAAGGGGTGCAAGGTCCAAAAAAGGTTGAGAACCACTGCTCTAGACGTCAACTTGAACATATTTTTAAAAGTCAACTTAGAGCTTGTTGAAAACTCCGTAGAATGTGTCCTCAAATGGCTCAGGTACGGGTCAGAGTCATTGTCTCTATTCACTGTTCTGCATTTGTTGGACACTTGCAGCAAATGTGTAACTGTTATTTTTACCAGTTATACGGTTAATTCATCGCATTCTTTTATCTTTAGTTAATTAAGCGAGTGGTACATCAGCCTGCCAAATCCTCTGTGGAGTCTGAAGATTGCTTCTTGTTCACTTCTATCCAGTTGGTGATATATATGCAGAACTTCGCTCCCACAACAACCATCCGGAAAACTCGGTCATTAATCAAGATGTTCAGCGTCCGATACACCCATCTGGAGGTCATCTGCCAGCATCCTGCACCCTATCTTCTCTTTGACCTGCCTCTTCCTCTCTTCCTGGGCATATACCCTTCCTATGATTGTTCTCTTCAAATTTTCATAACGTTTCATGTGACCATAAAATTTTAACTATCTTTGTTTTAACGTCTTTACTAGCCAACCTTCTTCGATATTCAGTTCTTGTCGTATACATGCACTTGTTCTTTTCTGTATCAAAGATATTCTTAGAACACGCCTATAACATGTACATTCAAAGGCATTGATGAGTTGTTCAGTCAGCTTGGTTAGCAAGTATCCAAGTCTCACAGGCGTATGTTGCAATGGGAAAGATGCATGCTCTCTCAAAGAACTAATATTTGTAGTTCTATCTGTCTGTCCCACTCCACAATTTATTCAAGTGTTTTAAACTCAGGCCTAGCCCATATACATGCTACCTACTTCTATTAGCACTGACTGATTTTTGCGTGTGAGTTCGCTTTCCATATTACCAGCGTTCCTCGCCATCAGGCGAACCCACTCCGACTTCAGAGGTACTTGTAATTTACGTCCCCAAGTCAAGGACGAGAAGTCAGCATTTTAGTCCAAGATGTAGGGGTTGAACCCTCTATCCCGGCATCAGTACGCAGGATGTTTAAGAACAAGCGCTCTCATCCATTCTGCCACGCTTACCCCCGGTGCTCTAATGTCCACCTGGTTCTATAGGACCGTCTGATACACTTCTCGCCCTTCGCATTGACAAACCTGTGAGGGTAAAAGCGCGGGCAGCTGCTTTTGTGGCTAACTCAATCACAGGACTATCGTTCTGACCCGGTGATGGACCCTGCTATAACTTCTCCCTGAGGATTGAACGGGGTAAGGGTTATGGTAAAATCGAATAGGTTGTCTGTACTAGAGAAGTAGATTCCACCCACCTTTATCAATCTGGCAACCTCTTAATTTCCATGTGCCTTGCAGTGTGATGGGATAAAGTGCATAATACCCCTTTTAGAAGACCTTTGGCATAACCCACGGAGTGCTGCTCCTAGATATGATAATTCTACACTGTTTTCGCTGTTCAGCGTTGACACAACTGAGTTCACATATGTAAAGAGAGCATTGTGTTTATCTTTATTTTTCTTTGTCAGCTACATTTCTGTTCAGTTTTCAATGCCTCGAGCTCTACTCTGAAGTTAATTGTGAAATGTCCGGTTGCCGATCTCTATGTTTTCTTTGCTAAGATTCAAGAGAATACGCCCACTTCCATCTTTGTTGTTGTTGTTGTTGTTGTTGTTGTTGTTGTTGTTGTTGTTGTTGTTGTTGTTGTTGTTGGTGTATATGCATGAGTCCACGGGCTGCTTTATCCGTCTGTATTTGCATGGATCCAGGAGCTTCTTGGATAATGTGCTTCTATGTCGTTAATGAAGGTGAGGGGTTCCTCCCCTCCCCCTTTCTGCTCCATTCTGTGTGTTCTTTTTCTTAATACCTTCCAACATCTCAGGTAGGCGCTTTGAACTCCATAATGAAAACCCTCCTTCGTTGTTCATGGCTTTGATTGTTGATATGTAAAGTATAAGATCTATCGTAATCTTTATTTTTGCAGAAACATTGACAAACATTGTTTCGCTTTAATCTTTCCATTCTAAGAATTAACACTTAGATACACGAGGTGATATGTCAATCTTCTTAATTTTTCTGCTCGCTACAGGGCTCCGATATATTATATTTCTTGCATTGGTGGTAGACATTTGATCTTTTAAGTTTGTTTATAAGCATTATCTTCATGCCTAAAGTTATGATCTCCATTCTTCTAATTATTTTGTCATCATAAAGCGAAAACGTGATGTTTGACCACGCCTGTGACTCAAGGCATCCCACTTCGACAAACAATTCCACTACACAATTAAGGTATGTAAATTATGCAGTCATGGTATATGGTGCTAACACCAAATTTTTATAGACCAATAGACACTCAAATGGTGATGATGTCAACATCAGGCCGGCTGTATTTACTTCACAGCACATTTCATGATAGCCATTTTAGGCGGCGTCGATTTGGGCGCACAGAACAAGTGACAACAAATATCCCCGCCTCTACTTTATCGCGGCTCCTAATTCCACCACACGTCCAGTGGTTATTCCATAAATCACATAGATTTCCCATGAAAACCAGTTCTGGTTACACAGATAGTGATTGTTCGATGTTATTTGTACACGTTTGTTTGGATGACGTCACGCCATTAAGGGAGACACTGGGAAATACGCCTGTTTTGTTTTATGAAAGTCCTGCTGCGGAGGTCTGTTGTTCGTGGAGTCACATCATCTTCGATCCGGGACATGCGGGAGTTGAGGAGAAAGAACGAGCGGATTTACTCCCGGGCTCTGCATCGTCTGCAGATGGCCAGCCCAAGGATCATGCTGATGTTGTTTACTTATTCAATGCCAAAGAATCAACATATATCGCTACATGCGACCTCCCATTTGGACAGAAGGATGAGATTTTTGGACAGAAGGATGAGATTTCGCCAATCTAGGGTCATCGTGTTATTTGCTTTGTTTCGTGGTGTCCTTCGCAATTTCAAAGCTCAGTGAACGGAAATTTACTACAGTTTGTTTGGCACTGAATCAGTTAACCCTCCCCCGATGTGTCTCCACCTTGCCGTGGTGGGGGAGCTTGAGTGTCCCGTTGACCCCATGTGCTTGCCGATGGGTGAAAACTACATATCGGACAGCGTATGGGATAGGGACCAGACTAAGAGAGACACAACCTGCTGCTCTGCAGGAGACTGAGGATAGCAGTCAAAAGTTTAAATCAGGCGCATGAAGGCAGTTCTTGTTTCGGACAATACTCTAAGGCTCTCTGTCGAGGGTTTAGGCTGAACGCCTCTAAGCCACAGACCCTCGGATCTGAGAGTCGGGCCGATATCCACCTACCGAAAAATTGGAATCGAGATACTGAGCAAGCTACATGCCCAGTTCTGACACTTGTTTGAAGGCTCTCAGCTGAGGGATATGTTGGATTCCCGGATGAGATGGCCTGGCCGTTTCTCACTGACTGCTGCACGAAGGTAAGGTGCTGAGCCGGCAGCACATGTAGCCTACCTCGTGAGCGAGTACAAAAAGTCAGTAAAATGCCCCAGTCGAAGGAAATGGTTACGAAAACTGTCTGTATCTAACTCATAGAGAGTGTAGATAAAAGTGGAGAAACGTCTCAATAACGCGAAATGGAAAGCACGGCGAGCGAACCTATTGCGTGGTCCAAAGTCAAAAGCAAAAGCTTACCGAGTGGATGTCGCCCGCAGTCTGACCTCCCCTGGAGCTCACTTGAGCGACCAGTGGCAAGCGAGATGCCCAATACATGGAAGTGAGGAACTAAAGCAGCCATGAGCAGGACGTGGCAACTCCTCGGGTGAGCCCAGTCTCGGAGCAATATGTGCCGGCTCTGCAATTATGGAAGCCTCCTTGGATAGCGAGGGACTGCCCATTGTCTGCCCCTGCCTTCCCTTGAGGGCCGACCGCGATGTCGTTGGTCGTTCTATCTTGCCCAGCTGAGATGTGGGCGACATCACAACAGTCTAACGTGCCTCGAAACCAGAGGAAGGTTAACCTCATTAAAAAATGCCCGCCGGAAGTCGGAAGTGTCGTCCTACGGGTGGCAAACTAAAAATTGACACTACGCAATTACGGTGTCTCGTCCGAATGTCTCTCGTGCTAGGAACAGCTCTGACTACCTAGTTTCCGAATGCCGCTCTTGTTCCGAACAGCTCTGACTAGGTAGTTTTCCGAATGTCCGCCGTGCCTGGAACAGCTCTGATGGGTACAGGGACAAGCACATGTCCGAAAACTCGCTTAGTGGAAATCAACCGCAGAGCTGACTGGTTTGTGCAGGAACGGCCCAGGGCGAGCGAAATGCCCAATATATTGAAGTGAGGAATTAAATCAGCCATGAGCAGGACGTGACGATTCCCTCGGTAAACCCAGCACCAGAGCGTTATGTGCCGGCTCTGCAATTATGGAAGCCACCCAGGATGGCGGAAAATGCTATGGACTGTCCCTGCCTTCACTTGAGGGATGACCGTGTAGTCTTCGACTGTTCCAACTTGACCAGCTGAGATGTGGACGGTACCACAAAAGTGAGAGTCTCCCAGGATTGCTAACCTGGTCAAAAATGCACGCTAAAAGTCGGATGTGTTGGCCTGAGGGTTTCGACCCGAGGGTGCCTAACCAGACACACCGCAATCACATCTGAAAAAATCACTCCGGATGAACGCAAAGAAGAAGAATCAGTTAACCGGGTTATCACTGAATGTAACGTCATTGTCGCCCTGTCCTCTGTACGCCAACATGCCGTATATGTCATCTTGCTCTAAATAGAAAATAGGGACAGCAGACAGTCATTCCGCGATTTACAAGGAGGCTTCCGTAAATGCATACAATTCTAATATACCATTTAAGTGCGCAGGCACCATTACTGTTTATGGCTTATTATGAGGGTGTTTCAAAAGTAAATCTTACATGTTTTGTTGATGTTGCTTTGGGTAAATATATTCTCGAAACGTATAGAACAAATGTATCATTTTTCGATGTGGTAACCACTGCATTCAATGCAAGTCCACCAGCGCCGATAAGTGTTTGGATTCCTGTAGAAAAAAAAAATTATCTCGGTCGCAACAAAACATACACAATTTGTTAGAGATCTTGTTCGTGAAATTTCTGGCTTTTCTCCATATTAAAATTTTTTTTTAAATTTCAAAAAGAAAATGTCAACAGTTGTTGAAAATCCAGAAGGACAAGCGTTCACTGAAATTCTGCAAAGAGAGGTAGGGTACCCACATCAGAGGAAAGAGGAAGAGGGAGGCGATGCAGGTGTTGCAGATAGGAAGGCACGGCAGGCCAGGGAGTACAAGCAACACCAACAACAAAAACAGAAGCAGTTTGTTTCAGTAATAAAACATGTAACTGGTCAAAACAAAAACAACAACACAAAAAAGGAAAATACAGTGCACAGTCAAAAGATAACATAGTGACAGACAGACAGACAGACAGACAGACAGACAGACAGACAGACAGACAGACAGACAGACAGATAGATAGATAGATAGATAGATAGATAGATAGATAGATAGATAGATAGATAGATAGATAGATAGATAGATAGATAGATAGATAGATAGATAGATTTTTTTTTTGCATATCCTTTACAGGACATCGCTGTCAACATCAGCATCCTTCAGCTGATTGTTGATTTCTTGGCAAGATTACGCTCAGTAATTTGCCATTGCTTTCGGAGCGGCCGGCTCACATACCCCGTAAGTTACCGACGCGGAGAGAACCGCTACCAATTCTCACGCACGTCACGTTAGTCACGAGAGTATACAGGATTACGGAGAAAGTCGTGTAAACCCTAGACCAGGGAGAACGGCGATAGATAGATAGATAGATAGATAGATAGATAGATAGATAGATAGATAGATAGATAGATAGATAGATAGATAGATAGATAGATAGATAGATTGATTGATTGATTGAGTACAAAGAGACATAATATACTATACATTTGAAAACATTTTGTTGTTCAAATTATGGGTTGTGTCCCTTAGATTGCTTTTTGGTGCATGGATTAATGGAATAAGACCTGTTCTATTTTGGTGGTTTTCGGTACTGGAGGTAATGATAAACAGGGACAAACGGGGGCATTCGTATTGCGGAGTTAGAGGTGAAATTCTTGTCACCGCAAGACGAACTACTGTGACAGCATTTGTCAAGAATGTTTTCATTAATAAAGTCAGAGGCGCGAAGACGATCAGATACCGTCGTACTTCTGACTATAAACGATGCCGACTAGCGACCACAGTGGCACAGTGGTACGAAATGGAATATTGCGTGGCTATTAAATCCATTACGTGGAAAGTCCGAATCGAAAGCTTAATGTGCGGGCGACATGAAAGGTTGAAAAATATCGCAGTGGAAGGAAATGGAATATTGCTTGGCAAGCAAAACCATTACGAGGAAAGTCCGAATCGAAAGCTCGCTGTGTGGGTGTCATCTGCTGATGGATCTCTCTTGGTTTCCGGAGGAGCAGCCCGTGTTGGACGAAAGGCCTAATATGCGGAAGTGAGGCTAAGCAGCCATGTGCAGGACGTGATGAATCCTTGGGTGAGCCCAGTACCAAAGCGCTATGTGTCGGCTCTGCAATTATGGAAGCCTTCTTGGATGGCAGGGAATGCCCATGGTCTGCCCAGCGTTCTCTTGAGGACTGACCGTTACTTCTCTGACTGTTCTGAATGGACCAGCTGGGATGGGGATAACACCACAACAGTGAGAGTCAAACGTCCTATGAAACATCCGGGAAGGTTAACCCGGCCAACAAATGCCTGCAGATGTCGGATGTGCCGCCCGAAAGGTGCAAATATCGCAGCTCTGCTGTAAACAGGCACAACGCAATTACGTCCAAAAATATTCAGGATGGACGCAGAAGAAGAAGAAGAAGAAGAAGAAGAAGAAGAAGAAGAAGAAGAAGAAGAAGAAGAAGAAGAAGAAGAAGAAGAAGAAGAAGAAGAAGAAGAAGAAAAAGAAGAAGAAGAAGAAGAAGCAGAAGAAGAAGAAGAAGAAGAAGAAGAAGAAGAAGAAGAAGAAGAAGAAGAAGAAGAAGAAGATGATGAAGAAGAAGAAGATTACTTTTGTTTGCTGCTGCCCATTGAGATTTTGGAAACACCCATGCATTATCCGGGCCCATATGGGAAGCACAGGTCATTGTAACCTACCATGCATGTCGTAAAAGGCGACCAAAGATGGTTGGTGTGTGACTTGCTGCCTCATTCGTAAGAAAACTTTGGCAACAATCTACCAGTCTTGAGCAAGTCTACGCAGAGCTCTACTTAAGTTGGTGGAGGGTCTATTCTCAACTGGGAGGTGACAGGCAAAATGAGACGTTTTTGGAAAGTGGTTGACTGGGTCACATTAGCATCTCCAGTTGGAATAAACTAATCCCAGTGTTGCACTATTAATCCATTTACCCATTTAAATTAATTTTCCCCCTCTGTCTTGTCTCCACCTTACCGTCGTAGAGGGGGTTTAAGTGTTCCAATGACTCCAAGTGCTATGCCGACGGTAACACAGCTACTGGGTCTTCCATGTCGGACAGGTCAAGCTATAGAATCAGACTAACAGAGACACTCACACCTGCTGCCCTGCAGGTAGACTGGGGACAGTCAAATGTTAGGGAGAGCACACCCGAAAAATACTTGTCGAAATCGGATGTACTGAGCCACAGGCTTGACAAAACAATGCAACGTGACTTAATCAATCCATGATGCCACAAATTAACATTAATCAGAATGGTGATAATCCCTTAAAGTCCCATCAGGCAGTGACAATGCCGGGCCCCCTGCCTCGAGGGGGTCCACCAAATGCTACTGGTGGTCACTTGTCCCTTGCTGTGGAGTCAAGGCACGGAGGAGTCATGTAAGAGCTATTTACCAAGCATCCCAGACACTCAACATACTACAGTGGAATGCCGAAGGAGTCTTTAACAAGAAAGTCCCCCTAACAAATCGTCTTCATAAAGATAGAATAGATGTGGTATGCATTCAAGAGACACACCTCAACACCCATCACCCGGCCACACATTTCGACCGCGAAGGACACAAAGGAGGAGTTCTAATACTTACACAAAACATAAGACCTTGCAGTGAAGTATCTGTGATCTCTGACAACCAAACATAAATTATAGGTGTTGATATAATGATAAAGGATGTGGAAAATAAGAATTTACAATCTGTATATCCCAGCAGATAAGGACCTAACACTTTCAAACATGAAAATAACTGACACAAACTGCAAAATAGTCGGAGACTTGAATAGCCGTTCAGAAATATGGGGATACTCAGATACTGACAACATAGGAGACGAAATAGAGGACTGAAAAATAGAGTCTAATTTCGATCTACTTAACAAAACGGATTACACACAGAGCTTCTACTCTAGAAGATAGTTCACCACTTCTACTCCAGACTTAGATTTTCGCCCATGAGACATCTTCCACAAAAGCTATTGCAATGTGCTTGACCAATTAGCAGATAGTGACCACAGACCAATCAAGCTTGTAATGACTATGGAAGAAGAAGAAGAAGAAGAAGAAGAAGAAGAAGAAGAAGAAGAAGAAGAAGAAGAAGAAGAAGAAGAAGAAGAAGTAGAAGAAGAAGAAGAAGAAGTAAAGTTCAAGCAACATAATAGGTAAATACAGAACTTGGACCGGCATTATTTCCAAACACTGCACAGTCATTAAAAAATACTCTGTGTAGAAAATATTCCTGGTATTTAGAGAAAGAACACTCAGAATAAAACAGAAAGAAGAAAAATTGTCCTAAAGTACATAAATTAACAATACCCAAGTAGCAAATGGACTCATGCATATATCCGATGCATCAGCCCAAAATTCAATAGAAAATTGAGGAGGAATTCTCCTAAATTAAAAAAAAAAAAATGGAGCGAAAAAACACAGTCTGTGGCAACTAGAAAATTCTCAAGTTACTTCAAAGCAGAGGTAGAGGCTCTGAAAATTGCTGCTAAATGCTCTTCATTCATTCATTCATTCATTCAGTAGCATGTCCTTTGCAGAACCTCGCTTCCATAACAACCTTCCAGGAAAACCTCTCGATCATAAGCAAGATGTCCCGCGTCCGATACACCCATGTGGAGATCATCCGCCACATCCTGCACCCATCTTCTCTTTGGCCTTCCTCTTCCTCTCTTCCCAGGCATATACCCCTCCATTATTGTTCTCTCCAAACTTTTGTGACGTTTCAAGTGACCAAAGTATTTTAATTTTCTTTGTCTTTAATAGCCAGCCTTCTTCAATATTCAGCTCTTGAAGTATGAATGCAATGTTTTTTTTTTCCTTTACCCAAGATATTCTTAGAACTCCTCTATAACATTTATATTCAAGTGCATGTATGCGCTTTTCAGCTTATTTAGTAAGTGTCCAGGTCTCACAGGCAATAGGAAAGATGCATGCTCTTAAAAATCTAATTTATGTAGTTCTGTCTGTCCCCCTCCATAATTTTATTCAATTGTTTTAGTCTTTTAAGAGCAATTGTTAGTCGTCGTTTAATTTCTTTCATTACCCGGGAATGCCTGCCATTCAGCCTGTTACGTCCTATGCGGAGTCTGAAGATTGCTACTTGTTCACTTCGGTCGACATTGTAAAATGCATCATATTTTTGGTGGCCTATATGCTCTGATTCCCACTTGGTTCTATAAGTGCTTTAGATAAACCTCTGTGCTTCATTATAAGCTAGTCTACGTCAGGCTGAGATAATCGTCCGCCCTCTTTTGCCAGTCTGTCAGCCTCTTCATTTCCAGGTATACTGCAATGTGATAGGATCCACTGTGTTACAACTTTTTAAAAAATTATTATTTGCATTCTGACATAGTCCATGGAGTGCTGATCTAAGGTCTGCTAGTTCTGTGCTGTTTTTGCTCTTTGAGACAGCTGGCCTTGCATCTGTTAAGATAGCTATTTTCGTCTCTTTATTTTCGTCCATTAAGAGCATTTAAGAGCCCTTATTTTCCTCCATTAAGAGCCCTACCAAAAAGGTCAACCTGAAATTATGCACCAACTATAGAACTGTTGCCCTGATCAGTCATGCAAGCACAATTCTACTAACAATCATAATGGGAAGACTTCGTAAGAAAATGGAAGAAGAAATTAATGTGGCTCACGCTGGATTTAGACAAGGAAGAGGAACAAGAGAACACATTCTCAACATGCGTTTAATAATAGAGAAGTGCAGAGAATTTAATGTAAACCTATTCTCATGTTTTGTGGATTATTCAAAGACATTTGACTGTGTACAACATCAGAAACTTTGGGAAATTATGAGGAATATGGGCTTTCCATCACATGTAAACAACTCATAAGAATGCTCTATCTAGACCAACAAGCAGCGGTTAGAATAGATGGCGAGACATCAAATTGGTTTGACATCAAGCAAGGAGTCCGTCAGGGATGTGTGCTGTCCCCCTATTTGTTTAACCTGTACGCCGAAAATGTAATGAGAAATGTAAGAGATGATATAAACAGGGAGCTATATGATGCCCCAAATATCGGTGGTCATGACATACCAGAGATTCGGTATGCTGATGATATAGTATTGCAGAATGGTATAGAAAACCTAATAGCCTCAACCCAATTGAATAGTGAGAATCACAACTTATATTCGACGCAGAGGTGCTTCCAATGCACCAGGCATCTATTCTGGCCAAGACCTGCTGACACGTCCACGTCGTGCGTCCGTGGGACAACGGATACTCACGCAAACCTCAGGTATGACATCACACTGATGTTGGACAACAGGATGTCTTCATTCGACATACAGGACTTCACGCTGGAGTTCACAGCCAGCGAACATAAGCAAGCAAGCAAACAACTTATATCTTAACATAGCAAAAACAAAGATAATGCATACAGATAAATCTTCTGTGGAGAAAGAAATACATGTTAATGAGGAAAAATTGGAGGTGGTGGAAAATTTTGAATATCTTGGGTCATTGATTACCAACAACGGTGACATAATGAAAGAAATTCTTCTTCTTCTTCTGCTGCGTTCATCCGGAGGTGTTTTTTTTTTTTTCCGGACGTGATTGCGTTGTGCCTGTTTACAGCAGAGCTGCGTTCTTGCGCCGTTAGGCCGACACATCCGACTTCTGCGGGCATTTGTTGACCGGGTTAACCTTGCCGGTGTCATGGTTCTAACACTTCACAGACACACAGTATAGCAGATTCCAGCTAAGGAACGTCTTGTAAGTGTCCCATTGCTGTCTCAACGGCCGACGCTCATAGCTCTGCGATAATCAACACAAAGCGATCTGCTTCCAAATGTGTGCAGATGATTCCGTACACTGGTGTGTTGAGATTGTAAAACTGCGTTCACTACCTCTAAGTAAGAAGTGGCGGTCAGCACTGCCAAAAGGACAGAGCGCTTGTTCTTAAACTTCCGGTGTGCTGATGTCGAGGTAGCGTGTTAAACCCCTGCACCGCTACGCTGGACTAAATTGTTGACTTCTCGCCCAAGACTTAGGGACGGAAATTACATGTGCCTCTGAAGTCGGAGTGGGTTCGCCTAATGGATTTCGTTCAACAAAGGCTGCGCCTTTAGAGACCAGTAGGACTCCTTCTATAGGGTTGCGACTTAGATGACATCCAACTGGCCAGGTCTTAGAGCACACTTTGCTGTTTGTTTCCAGGACCAGGACCTTGGTTAGTGTCTTAGATATTGATTTTCTGGTAGAAAACAGGATTGGGGGGGGGGGGGGGGGAGTAGGTATTAGTAGCGAAGTGGTCAAGCGTCCGCCTCACGCTCCGAGGGTCGTGGTTTCCATTTCTGACTCGGTCATTCAGTTTATGAGTGACTGGGGGTCGTTCGCTAGAGCTACGGAGATCGTGCTCTGTGCGACGACCTCGGCAGGGAGCTCAGCGTAAAAAACAACAACTGACCTATGAGGGATAAAAACGGTTCAGTGAAGTCGATTTTCTTGCCTTTAAATCTCCTTTTAAGAAACCACCAAGCTCTATGCAATTTACAAAAACCTCACATACAAACAAATAAACAACAGTACAGACATCAGCAAAGTTGGCAAACACCTCACTGGAAATATTGCAGCAAACAGCCTTCTACAGTGATTAGACTTCCATCAGCCAAGTTGGCAAACACCTCACTGGAAATATTGCAGCAAACATCCTTCTACAGCACCTGCACTTGAATGTTCTCTAACCGGGAGAAACCTATACTTTACGTCCCCAAAGCAAGGACGAGAAGTCAAAATATTAGTCCAACAGACCGGTGTAGGGTTTGAACCCGCTAACTCAGCATCAGCACACCGGATGTTTAAGAAGAAGCGCTACTGTTGGTGCGGCTATGCTGACACCCAAATCTCGCGTACAATCTGCACTTGTGTTCCAGTTCCAGCTGTAGAAAAAACAAAACAACTTTCCACCCGTTCAACTAGCCTATGTGGTAGTAGTTATATTTGTGGTGGCTCATGGTGCAGGTTAAGTTTCTTTCGGTTTCTGAGCCAGTGTTAGCTGGCTTATCGGTTTTGAAGAGTTTACGCCTGTGACGTTAGCTAGGGGATTGGCCGGCGAGATCTCCTTTGTGTTCGTCTCCTCCTGTGGTTCCCTGTGTCAGTGTTGGTTCCTGGTACATCTTGCTTGATTGGATATTATAATGACTCTTATTTATACCCATTATGACCCATTATAATGACTCTTTTTTTTATGTATGACTATACCCATTTTCTTTAATATCACGTTGAACTCAGCGTCCAGTTTTCTCCATCTTCTTCCTGTGTGCTTTCTCGGCTTCGTCTTCGCTCTAGTTAAATTCAAATGTGTCGGATTCCTCCTCTTGGCTTTCTTCAAAGGTCTGGTATTCAATTGATTTATACTTGTATTTCTTGGGTCTAGTGCAGTGGTTCTCAACCAGTGGAGAATTCCCCCCCCCCCCCGCCAGTGGGGAATTTTAGGGTTTCCGGGGGGGGGGGGGGGAATTCAGATTATTTCAAGATCTTGTTAATACAAGAACCGATTACTTGATATTGTTTTTCCATTCATTCTTTACGGTTCTGTACGCCTCACCCTTCTAAAATTCATTTTATAAAGTAAGTAGACCCACAAATCACGCTTTATGTGGACGTCTAAACTTGTTTTAGTATGTGCTATTAAATTTAGCTTTCATTATTACGTATACTGTGTAGGGGCGGGGCGAGAGGGGATTTTTAGGTAGGAAATACGAAAAAGGGGGGGGGGGAATGACGCTCTCAAAATATAGTGAAGGGGGCACGGGCCAAAAAAGGTTGAGAAACACTGGTCTAATGTGTGGCTGCTGGCTTTGACTTGAGGTTTCACCTTGGTTTTTGGCTTGGCTCCAGTTTGCAGCTCCTCTGCGGTCTTTTGCATGGCTTCTGCATGTTTGTTTTGGACTAGTTCCCTTTCGGCCTTTAACAGTGTCTTTCGGTCTTGATTGTTTTTAGAATTTCTTCATTTTCCTTTTTAATCTGTACCATGAGTTCCACCTCTTGCTTGATGCTGTGCTGGATCTTCTTCATGTCAGCCAGTAGTTTTTCGTTGTCTCTGGTTGGTGTTATTAGTGCCTTGACTTACTTCTTCAGCTCATCGATCTGTCCTTGGATCTGAGCTTTTACATCTTGAGAGATGCATGTGGCTGTCTCGCACCTCCGCCGTGCTTTCTTGAATGGAGTGTTTGTGATTATGGTGGTCTTTAGGACGTCTCTGTGCCTTTGGAGGTAAGGGCAGCCCATGAATCTTGCTCCGTGCTTGCCATAGCAGTTGACGCATTTTCTCTTGCCGTTGGGCTTTAGGATGTCCTTGTCCAGTTTGGCCAGCGGACATTCCTTGAAGGCATGATGTTTCGGCGCAGTATTGGCAGATCTCTGTCCTGCTGCGGTACGTTGTTCTGCTGTGGCCAACCCTCTGGCACCTTGAGCTTTGAGCGATTCTCGGGATGAATCTTTCAGGCTGTTATACTGTCTTGTTTATCAAAACTTGGCTTGGTATCTCGCTGCCCCCTGTTGTCACCAGCCGCTAAAGTCGTAGGAATCTTGGAGTAGGTTAGAAGCCGCTCCGCCCTCAAGATTCGGGTGTGGAGATTTTCCTGTTGTAGCTGCTTCAGGATCTGTTCATCTGTCAGCTCCACTTGGATACGTTTGACAACCAGTCTGATCGTCTGTGAGTCGGTGTTTCCGACTCTGGTGTCTTTCTCCTCACTCTTCTTATCAGCTATCTTGGTTCTTGTCTGTGGTGGGTTGTCGTCGGTCTTCCTCGTGGTAGCTTCATTTGAGGTTACTGTAGGTTCTGGTTCTTTGTATAGCATGCAGGTTCTCTCCTCTCGTCTTCTTTAAGGTATTGGCGGCCCCCACGCCGCTCATCTTGTATGTCCGGTGTCTTCTGGTGTTTTTCTTGGATCGTGCCATTTTCTCCCACGTATCAGATTTCTTGAACAGTTTGGGTGACTTGCTCTCGATAGCGCTTCGCAAATGCGAATGTGCACTCGTGTGATTTATTCCAAGATTGTATAGTGCAACGGAAAGTAATAAGACACACCATAGTTGTTCACGATTTTTGTTGTTGTTCATAAAACATTTGTTAAAAAAGTGAAAGTATAAAAACAAACTGAAATGGGTACGTAACACCTACATTTTAGGTGCTTTGGAGGACTTGTTTTCACCATCACATTAAAGACACTCATTAATTGTACTTTTCGTTATGGAAAATGACGTAAAGTTCAGCACTTGCGTATAATACCCAGATCCTTTTGAGTTATTTTCACAGTGGTATGAGCGTCGGCGAGGTCAAAGTGGCCAAGAGGTTTATCGTGCTTTCGCTTAAATTTCCTGTGCGCTTCATACCATACGCTAGTCATTTGCACTTAAAAGTCGACTTCTCGTTTAGAAAGCAAGAGTAAACTACTGAATATAAAATTGCTTAGAAAATCACACAAAGATAATAAATGCTGGGGTCATTTGCGGCCTCATATAAAGGAATGAGTATACAATTGGTCCCATCTCTCCATCATGTGCCATGCCGGTAAGCGTGGGCGGTCATGATTCAACATTTCACTCGATCACCAGAGTCGTCGATCAGCTCAGTGTTCTTGTTTCGACCATGCCACGTGGTCAAGCCATCCACGTATTTATTTCTCTATCTTCCCCTTGTTCTCTTCCCATCGATCTTGCCAGCTCTCCAAGTTCTCCAATTTATTTCTTCTCATAACATGTCCAAAAAATTTTGACTGTCTACGTCTAATTTTTCTAATCAGTTTACGATTTTCATCTGTTTCTTGTAAGACTTCTTGTTCTAATCTCTTCAGCGGTATCTTGGATAAGATGTTATGACTGTTCCGAGATAATTGTAACGATTCACTTGTTGAAGAATATTCCCATTCACCCGTATATTACATTGTGGTATTTCGTTCTTCCTAGTGACGACCATAATCTGTGACTTCTTACAATTGGTTAGTTAGTTAGGTTTCGGTTAGGATACCACCCTTGCACTTCAGACAAGTCCATAGGTGCTCAGAACCTCCCTCGAAAATATGCATTCAACGTCCGGCTGCTAAAAGTGCTACTTCTGAGCTGGTTAACGAGGCCCTTCGTTCGCCCGATGTGCCTGTCTTGTCTGGCTGTGCCAATAAAAAAAAAGTCGACAGGGTAGATTTCATTGCACCGAGTTTATACCATGTGGCTCGGTCTCTTTCCGCAGCGCGGAAAGCGTCGCACAAAGCACGAACTCCGTAGCTCTAGCGACGACCCACAGGAGTCTCGGAAAAAATTTCACTCGAGCCCACAACCTTCAGAGCCCTTAGTCAAACGGCTTGACCCTTCGCCACTGAGATTCCCGCCGTGCCAATTCGGCTGTGCCAATTCTAACTTCTAAGTCTCTCAGTCGAGATAACCGAGTGGATTAACTGGCATCAAAGTCCTCCGCCCTCGTCATCTCTCTAAGGGCATTAATAACATCAGCACAATCCATGGGCTGGCCATCTGCAGGGGATGCAGAGCCAGCAAGTTTATCAGCTCTTTCATTTCCCCCAACTCCCGCATGTCCCAGAACGAAGATGAAGGCGACTCTAGGGACAACAGACCTCCGAAGCCATTCAATCCACTGTCTACGTACAGAACCCGCCTCGACCTTTCGGATCCTGCTCATTGAATCATACAGTTGGGTGTGAGTCGCAGGATCAAGACAGACTGTGAGTTGTATCTCTGGTGCAGTGGCGTTCATGTTTCCTGGGCTCCAGAAAGGGCTGGTATTTATAGTAGTTAGGTTAGAGAAGAGACTTTCCCTTCGACACGACACCTAAGTGCCATTCCACGGGGACAGTATTACAGAACTCGCCTCCCACTTTCCAAGCGTAGAAATCAGTGATCCAGAAGAGTTCTTTCATTTCATATTTGCTTAGGCAGGTCCGCATGGCCGAATGGGTAGGAACGCGTGTTCTTAAACACCCGGTGTGCTGAAGCCGAGGTAAGCGGTTCAGCCCGTACACTGGACAGCTGCACTATAATGTTGACCTGTTGTCCTTGACTTGGGGACGTAAATTACAAGTACCTCTGAAGTCGGAGTGGGTTCGCCTGATGGCAAGGGACACTGTTAATAGGGAAAGCTAATCCACACGCAAAATTCAGTCCAATAGTACTAGAAGTAGTGTGTGTGGACTACCTTTGAGTTCAAAGCCAGCGAGCCCCCCCCAAAAATGTAATGGTTCTTCTGCTACAGTTTCGTCTTCAGCCACAGCTTCTTCTTTTGTTTCCTTTTCTTCTACTTCTTCCTCTTCAACTATTCCCTCTTCTCCTCACACTACATGGAGATTTGGGCGTCAGTGCAACCCAGGCCAAGCTGTCCTATCAGTTGCTATCTCCTGCAGGAGTAAGTACAGTAAAGAACCCCTTTCCCTGGCAATAAGGTGTATTGCATTATGTTGTTAACGTCGCATTTTTGTACGCATGGCAAAATATGCAAAGGGAAATAAGTATACAACATAGGACATATTAGGCTGGGCAAAGGGAGTTAAGCATACATCACAGGACATACATAAATAGGCAAAGAGAGATAAGTATAAGCACAAAGGAGAAAATTATTAAGTAACTGGAATTTGACGAATAATTTATGTTACAATAGTGCGAACCAGCAATTTTGTATATGTGTGTTATTTCTCATAGTCTTCCTGCCTGGCAAAACACTGTCCATTAGCTTGATAGCTAGTTCTTCTTTACATATGATGAACAATATTGGTTTCAGGAAGTACATTTACTTGTTTGACGACTGCCATTAGCGTACTGTAGTCTTCTAAGAAAACTCTTTTAGGTGTGCCCTTAAACCAGTGTTGTACCATCCAATTAGAAGTAGTAAGGATTGTTTAACGGTTACTCTGCCTTTTGGCTAAGATCAAAATGTAGTCATCTGCACTTGATCTAGCGACGGGCACCAGCAGAGGCGGTCATCCGAATGACACACAGGGACGTGGGACCTCATGGGGCGGCTCTGGCCACTGGGGAACCGCGAACCCTTATTTAAAAAAAACACACAAACATCTCTTTTATTGCCTCGTTGTCATCTGCAAACTTGTGACCGCGCAAACGTTCTTTCCAGAGCCAAACAAGTGAAAACCATGTCGGGGACTGTCTGCTGGATGTTTCCAGTCATCAAATTTCATATCCACTGTATGAGGACGGACGGATGGAGTGTATAAATGGTAGACAGATTGCAAATGAAACACCCGTTTCCTCCGGTTAAGATGTTACGTTGTAATTACTCATCCATGTACTTTAGAATAAAATTCCTGCTACTTAATGATTTAACCTCATACATCACAGCTCAGTCTAAAATAGATAATAGGAGATAAGTATTATCACAGGTCATACTTAAGTAGATAATGGGAGGTAATTACACATTACAGGACATACTAAAATGTTAAAGGGAGATTAGTAAACATCACAGTACATATTAAAATAGGTAAAGGGAGATTAGTATACATCACAGTACATATTAAAATAGGACAGGACATACTATAATAGGTAAAGGGAGATAAGGATACATTACAAGACACACTCAAATTGGTAAAGAGAAATAATTATACATCACATAATATGTTATCATGGGTGAAGGAAGATATATACACATCACAGGTCAAACAATGGGAATGGGAAATATGTGTCGCCCGGTGTGTTACTGGGCTCCAAAAGAGAAAGGAGAAGTAAGGAATAGTAACACCATATACCTCCTGTGCATGTCGCAAAAGGCGACAAAGGAGGGTTGGTCTGAGACTGGCTATCTCACACCGTAGAAAACATTAGTCAGCATCTAACTCGTCGACAAGATCAAAGCAACTTTTCTTGGGTTAGTGAAGTAATTACACGCATGACAAGTATTATCAATGTAGTGTACAACCCCTCCTCTAGCAATGAGTTTGTGCGAGCAATAACTCTGGTGAAGAGCTCATCATACAGATCGACTCCACCCCACTCAGTCGCTTAAAGTCGCTTAAAAGTTGACTTCATTGCACCGGGTTTTTATCCCATATTGCTCAGTCTCTTTCCGCCGCGCGGAAAGCGTCGCACAAAGCACGAACTCCGTAGCTCCTGCGACGACCCACAGGAGTCTCCGAAAAAAATGCACTCGTGAACCGAAGGACGCGGTCCGGAATCGAACCCACAACCTTCGGAGCCCGAGTCAGACGGCTTGACCACTTCTTGAACACGGAGACTCCTAGACCCCCATTCAGTCGGTGGTATGAGGCTCATTGTGCCACACCTCTCGGCCGAAAGACGGGTGTCAAACCGTCGAGGATGATGGGGCAGTGCTGAACAAAGTGCGCTCAAAATAAAAATAAAAATAAAAAATAAGAAGAAATACGATGAGAGGAAGAAGCAAGCCAACGTGGAACAAGCCACGGGAGAGCAGTTTGCCACTGGGAGTGTCCTTGCCAAGACCAACTCTCGACCAGGACAGCGTGGGAGAGTTGATGGTTACATCCTCGAAGGCAAAGAGATGGAGTCTGGTGACGAATCCCAGAGGGGGGGGGGGGGGGGGGGGGGAGAAACGGAATAAAAAACGAATTTGTAATGTTTGAGAAAGTATATACTCTACTCCTAAGAAAAATGCAACTTTCACGTAAGTTATACAACATCCACTTTTCACCTAAGTTAAACCATTGCAGAGTACTTGGCCAGCTATATGACATCCACCATCAGTATATGGACAAACAGCAATCTGACAGAATTTACAGCCAGGGCAAGAGACAGTGTTGGAGATCCATTGCAGCCAACCGTCATTGTGGAGACTGGCACCTAATTGATCGAAACGACCGTTAAGCCAAACGGGTTTAACCAAACCGCCCTACCTTTGGTGACAAGACGCGTGAGCGACCTGTAAACCAAACAAACATTCAGAAGATGAAAGAACTCACTAAAATCCCATCGATCTTTCACCCATCCCTCCTGGAGAGCCCATTCGACACGCTGTTGCGCCACTTAACTTAAGTATCTTCTGATTGGTCAAAGAAAGGTCGCGTGTTAATCAATAGAATCAAATGCCCCTGTGGACTAGTTTTGCGAGAATTAGCGTGCGCGACTTTCTGTTTAAATGCACCAGTCGAAAAAAGATCCCCCAAAAGATTCAATTTAGACGTTTGTCAGTCTGGTGTCAACAATAGTTTACAAATACATGTACGGAACATATAATTAACAGAAACATATGTTGCATTAACAGTTATTACTTACGTGAACTGCCAAGTCGACTTACGTGGGTCGCTGTTACTTTCTATTTGAAGAAAATTTGTTTAGTTTTCTTTCGAAATTAATGAGTTGTACTCAGTAACCAAGGAATGTAGGATAAACTGCTGCTGGTAGAATCGTTCTCATTATGAGTCATTGGCAACGATATGTTTGCTCCGGGTACAGGATTAACGTATAATTTATAGTTTTGCTTAACTTATTAAGTACCGAAGGTTATTTTATATGTGACCTGCCATTTGAACAGAAGGATTATATATAGCTATATTAAGGTCATGGTGTTATCTGTTTTATTTCGTGGCATCTTTCGGAATTTCAGTGCTCAGTGAAGATAAATGCACTTGATAAAACTGGTTTATTTGATTGTATAGCAGGTTTGGTACAGACTTACTTGTTTGTCTGGCACTGAATCAGCTAATGTGCTGCTAGTTAGTTCTTCTTTACACACGAGGAACCATATTGGTTTCAGTGAGTGCATTTACTTGTTTGACTACTGCTGGTCGATAAGTAAAATGAAACCACAAGTTCGACAATACCGATGCCGTTATGTAGTAGCAAAACGCTGGCTCTGTGGCAAGGGGTTCGAATCCGCATTGAGAACTAATTCTTTTGTAATGAATCTAGGCTACCACTTCAAAGCTACTGAGTACCTATTTTGAGAAGTAAAGGAGGGCGCGGTGAGATACTAACCACATCAGCCACGTGATGCCGGTCGGTCTCTACAAACATGAGGCTAGCACCACATGCTAAAAGCGACTTGAGGCGTGTAAAGGGCTCTTTCACTTGACCAGCTACGACTTCCAGGTCAGCACACTTAGAAATTAAAGGACCAGTTATTTCCATAAACTATTTTGGAAATACCGGTTAATTTTTTTTTCTGCGCTCGCTCGCTTTGAACTCAAGCGTAGTCCATATACACTACCGCTAGTAGTGCTGGACTTAATTTTGGACACTAGGTTTCATATTAAATGAAATTGTGCCATAGCACTACTAATTGTAGTCAAGCTTAACAAAATAACAATATATATATATATATATATATATATATATATATATATATATATATATATATATATATATATATATATATATATATATATATATATATAACGGGTTCAGTGGAAAAAAACAGGGTTGGACATGGTACGTTCACAGAGCATTGAAATTGGGGAAGATGCCACGAAACAAAACAAATAACACGACGACCCTAGTATGGCGATATATCGTCCTTTTTTTCAAAATGGGAGGTCACATTTGGCAATATATTATAATTTGACACTGAATCAGTTAAATAGAGGACATTGCTCCGATAAATACACTAAACACATCTTATCTAATTTCATCTTGTAGGCCTACCTTGCGGTGTCGAGATGAAGCATAAAAAGCAGGAGAATGCCCGCTTATGGGTTTCATATATCGAGATTCCAATTGACTCTGTTATTCCTCCTGTCCTTCGTTTACATGGTCGGTCTCTTCTTCTAGTTCCTTGTGGTCTGTACATTTTTGCTTGTTAGAGTATACCGTATACTGTTAGTTGGCAGCCTAGTTATATGGCCGATCCGTTTAGCTTGTGGTTTCTTATGAAATCTATCGCTGCTGTAACCCCCACTTTTGTTCTGATTTCTTCATTTCTGATTTTTCTCTCTTCTTAACACATTGAGTATTCTTCTCCTGAATCTCATTTTCCGTTGTTGTAATTTTTGTTTTCTCTTGTTCTAACTAAATACATTTATGCATTAACTTGTTGTCATTTCCGTCTTTGGTGTGTTGTGTCTTGTTTCTTGTTTTGTCTGCCGTTGAAGGCTCTTCGCCACAATCTTCTGTGTATTTTTATAATTGCAATCTTGTAAGGTTTAACTGCCGGCTTCGTGGCTTAGAGGTTATGACTTTTCTCCGTAATCTCGTATTCTCTCGTAAGTAACGTGACGACGGTGAGAATCAGCAGTGGTTCGAATCGCATTGGTAACTTACGGGGTATGTGAGCCGGCCGCTCAGAAAGCAATGGCAAACTACTGAGCGTAATATTGCCAAGAAATCAACATACAGCTGAAAGATGCTGGTGTTGACAGCGATGTCCTGCAATGGATATGCAAAAAAACAAAAAGGTTTAACTACACATCGTGGTAAAGAATTGTTGAAATTATTTTACAGTGAGTGACCTAGCGTGGCTAAAATAACTCGTGGTGAGCAACTTGACTGCTACTTTATGACATGCGCAGTGTAATGTACTCAGTTGGTTAGTTTCGGAACATCGCAATGAACCCTATCATTTTTGGTTGGTTGTGATCTTCTAGGCAATTTTACGCCCAGTGGCCTAACGGCTTGCGGACGCGATTCGTGAGCTGCTTACCACGCGCTTGAAACACAGCGGCGACCGATTTGGCAGCAGACTGTGTCGCGCTGGGGTTTTAACGTGATGGTATGAGAGCCGATCGTTCAGAAAGCAGTGGCAAGCTACTGAACGTAAAACTAACCAAGACACCAATAACAGCAGTAAAATGCTGGTGTTGACAACAATGTCCTGTAAATAGAATATGCAAAAAAAAATTGTCCTTAGCCAAACTCCGTGGCGAAGAGCTTACGGACGCGAAAGGTAAGCCTGCTTACCCGCGTTCGAAACACAACTGCGACCGATTTGGCAGCAGTCCACGTTGCGCTGGGTTTTAACGTGTTCAGAAATCAATGGCAAACTACTGAACGTAAATTTGCCAAGACATCAACAACAGCAGTAAAATGCTGGTGTTGACAGCGATGTCCTGTAAACAGGATATAAAGAAAAAAATGTCATTAACTGCCGAACGAAAACTTGCCAAGAAATCATGAACAGCCAAATAAATGCTGGGATTGACTTCAACGTCATGTACAATATTTACAACTAACTTTAACTTTAATTTGCCATTGCTTTCTGAACAGCCGACTCTCATAATATTATGAAAAGCAACGCAAATCGATCTTCTCCCACATTGCACGTAGCGGACTTCGAACCCGTTATGTCGGGATTGTGAGACTTCGATCACTACTCCTAGACCACAGACGCCGAGGGTGTACGGACATGTATGAAGCAGTTTCTTGCTATGGTACTGTGAAATGCCTGAACCATCACATTTTTTAGGCCTGCATGCATGGGGCAATATGTACCTAGTCTTTCTCTCACTTAGGCGGGGGAGTCTCCGTGGCGAGGTGGTCAAGCCGTCTGACTCGGGCTCCGAAGGCTGTGGGTTCGGTTCCGGGCCGCGTCCTTTGGTTCACGAGTGCATTTTTAGGAGACTCCTGCGGGCCGTCGCTGGAGCTACGGAGTGCGTGCTTTGTGCGACGCTTTTCGCGCTAAGGAAAGAGACTGAGCCATATGGGATAAAACCCGGTGCTATGAAGTCGACTCTGTCGACTTCTAAGCGACTTTTCACTTAAGCGGACGACGAACGCAGGCGTCGCTCCATTGCCGGACCGCGCTCATGCCATTATTAGCTTTACTACCTATCAACTACAATCACGCTCCCACTAGTATGTACTACCTATCACCTACAATCACGCTCCCGCTAGTATGTACTACCTATCACCTACAATCACGCTCCCGCTAGTATGTACTACCTATCACCTACAATCACGCTCCCGCTAGTATGTACTACCTATCAACTACAATCACGCTCCCGCTAGTATGCACTACCTATCACCTACAATCACGCTCCCGCTAGTATGTACTATCTATCACCTACAATCACGCTCCCGCTAGTATGTAACTACCTATCACCTACAATCACGCTCCCGCTAGTATGTAACTACCTATCAACTACAATCACGCTCCCGCTAGTATGTAACTACCTATCACCTACAATCACGCTCCCGCTAGTATGTACTACCTATCACCTACAATCACGCTCCCGCTAGTATGTACTACCTATCACCTACAATCACGCTCCCGCTAGTATGTACTACCTATCAACTACAATCACGCTCCCGCTAGTATGCACTACCTATCACCTACAATCACGCTCCCGCTAGTATGTACTACCTATCAACTACAATCACGCTCCCGCTAGTATGTAACTACCTATCACCTACAATCACGCTCCCGCTAGTATGTAACTACCTAGCACCTACAATCACGCTCCCGCTAGTATGTAACTACCTATCACCTACAATCACGCTCCCGCTAGTATGTAACTACCTATCACCTACAATCACGCTCCCGCTAGTATGTAACTACCTATCACCTACAATCACGCACCCGCTAGTATGCACTACCTATCAACTACAATCACGCTCCCGCTAGTATGCACTACCTATCAACTACAATCACGCTCCCGCTAGTATGTACTACCTATCAACTACAATCACGCTCCCGCTAGTATGTAACTACCTATCACCTACAATCACGCTCCCGCTAGTATGTAACTACCTATCACCTACAATCACGCTCCCGCTAGTATGTAACTACCTATCACCTACAATCACGCACCCGCTAGTATGCACTACCTATCAACTACAATCACGCTCCCGCTAGTATGCACTACCTATCAACTACAATCACGCTCCCGCTAGTATGTACTACCTATCAACTACAATCACGCTCCCGCTGGTATGTACTAAGAGTGACTTAGTTATGTCGGAGTTGGATCTAAATTATTTCTCGGCTCGGAAAGTTTACACCGACACAATCTATTAATATTAACTAAACAAGGAGATGATTTGTATGAACACAAACAACGAAGTAAGTCATGTGTTGTATTCTTATTGAGATCGTGTTCCTCATTTAAAGCAATAGACCTGAAAATTAATTAAGATAAATCATATACACAGTTGATGAAACTTAATCGTCTTGTTAAAGATATCGCGTGTTGAGTGAATTAAGTGGCATTTTCATAACGGCGAAATCGCTGTTATTGTACCGTGTAAATTGTACTATGCGCTATGAATGAAACAACGCCAGCTCACAGGAGAAATATTACGCACGTAAGAAAATAATACTTAACATCTTTACTACGAAAATTTGCAAGCCTGGACAAATACACAGGGTGGATGGAGTGTAAATTAAGTAGAACAGTTCTTATGCTGACAGTAAGTTTGAGTTTCTAGGCAACGGGCAGAGATGTTGCGTGTTTAAAACCGGCGCATGAATACATGTGTTGTGAAACGAGCGATAAAGCGTTACCACAAAGGATTGACATAATGCGTGCAGGTTTGTGTTAGACTCGATTGTCTATCTTTGATAATTTGATCGCGAGAGGCCTGGATTTAATAGTGTTGTATACCGAACGGGTGGCCGAGAGCTCCTCAGGATGCAGAACCAAGGGCAACATCCTGGAGTAACCCAGCATTGGAATCAGATGCCTGAAAGGTAGGAAACTGCAGAAGTGATGGGGTCGCCATTTTGAGGGAATTCAAATGCATTGTGTTGTTTTCATTATTCCTGTGCTTTGCTTGACATTGCACAGAGAACTATACTAGCGCATTCTATCGTTCCAATTGTAGCTTTCGACACCCTTTATGGATAAAATGCTTCTTTATTAAAAGCATCTTGCTTTGTTGTAAAAAAATACAAGAGAGCGAGACCTTGGAGAATTAGAAGCCAGAAAAAAAGCTGAGAAAGCGATGCTAGGATAGAACGAAAGTAGCAACAATTTACCACAATAACAAGTAAGAATAGTTGACTGCTGACTAAAACAAACGCTACAAAAGCAGTTAATTGTTTTATCACCCCTTTTGAATCAGTGGACGAATAGAGTAGATTATAATATGAATTAATATCCTTCAACTGAAGTTTAGTATACTATAGTCTACAGATAGATGCCACCTCAAATCTAGATGAGCAGCAAGACTTGTTTAGTGAGCCGCTTTTTGACACATGCCCCCTAAACAACGTGCAAAACTGTTGCAGTGTATTTTTGTTTTCTTTATTTTTAAGCGCAAGAAATTATGAAACATACTAGTATGTTTTAAACAGTAAATAGTTAATTGTAGTTAACTGTATTTGCTGCCTTCTGTTTTGCAATTCAGTATAATACCAAAAAGAAAGAAAGAAAGAAATAGACCCAAATGCCAAATTAAGGTTCAAATTAGTGTTTGTTACCTTTGTATTTTATTATTAGTGTCTATTTTGTCCTCATATTTGTTTGAACCCAGTTTGGAAGTTATGTTGTGCCCCTTTAAATTGAAATAAAAAAAAAAAAATTTCAAACAATTTTGATGTTTGGCCAAATAATGATAATATGGCAAATTATATTTGAAAGTATAAACTGATGTGTATCTATCATAGCAAATAATGTGACAAATTATCCTTGAAAGTGTAAACTGCTGTGTAACTATCTGAGCAAATAATATGGTAAATTATCCTTGAAAGTATAAACTGCTCTGTAACTATCTTAGCGAGATCATCTTCCAAAAATAAAAGGAAGCTAATCAAATTATATCCTAGCAAATATTTCAATTATTTCAAGCTAATAAACTGGTATCATGAAGGCTAATAGACTACAATGGCTGGGGCATATAGAAAGAATGGAAGATAATAGGGAAACAAAACTCGCTTACACTCAGGAAATAAATGATCGTAGACCCCGAGGTAGACCAAGAAGGCGGTGGAGAGATAATACATGTACAGACCTACAAGCACTTGGAATCAACGACTGGCAAGAGAAGGTCCACCAGAGAGACGAATGGAGACGGATTGTATTTGCAGCAAAGAACCTCAATGGCTCGGAACGCTAAAGAAGAAGAAGAAGAATAAACTATTGTTGAGATGTCAGTAAACAATAAGACACATTTTGTACAGCATTTATAATTATTATTTGTGTTATTCCTATGGGCCTGCATGCCCAATTCTTAACCCTTTGAAAATAAAGTTTGTTTGTTTGTTTGTTTCCTCTACCATTTATTCACCCCATTATCATCACCACCACACACTCCCTTCATTTTTTTTTTTCTAATCCAGTTCTAATATCTCCAGTATTGAATTCTCAGCATGTTTGAATTGTATTGTAACCCTATTATCATCACCACACACTCCCTTCATTTTTTTTCTAATCCAATTCTAATGTCTCCAGTATTGAATTCTCAGCATGCTTGCATTGTATTCCGTATTATTTTCTATAATTAACTTACTTATCATCATCTATATGTTACGTATTATTTTCTGCAACTAACATACGTGACATCACATGGAACCCATCAAGGAAGCAAAGAATAGTTTCTAAAAAATACCATGCATATTGTGAAAGGCACTAAGGAGGGTTGGCATAAGACTGGCTACCACATTCCGTAGAAAACCCAGCTGCAAAATCTAATCAACCATGAACAAGTCTACACAGGCTTGGCATGGGTGGGTTGAGGGCCTATTCTCCATTGGTAGATGATGAAGAACATAATACTTGTTATGCTGTGTCAGTTTATTAAGTTATGAGACAGATATATAGTTTCCGAACCTGCCACTTTTCCAGTTCACATAATAGGATGTAATCAGGTCATGAGTAAACGCAGCACATACCGGTTGACTGGGAGTAGACCTAAGTTAGGAATCTTAAAACTGAGAGGGAAGACCAGGAGAACTTTCAATCAGATGGCAGTTGAAATCATTAGCAGTACGACTCTTCTATGACTGTTGAACGAGGGGATAGAGCACATTACTTAGCCCAACTCAACTCAACTCAAGGCTAAGTTAATATTTCCTCTACAGGTTTCTAAGCATTTCATTGTCATTAGACTCTAGGATGATGCCCATAGGAACATTAGTTCTGCTTATACACCCTAACAGATTGCAGTTTGTACTTCCCTTGATGCTCTCTTTCCACATATATCATTGTCAACCTGACTTCAGTTGTTCACTCCAGTATGGTTTTTATGAGTGTTCTATCTTGTAATAAATTCTTGACAGTCTTGGGTCATGGCACAGAAGGGAGTCAACACATGAACTGATCCATACCATTAGAGATTGTAATTTGTGGTAGAAGCATGATCCCCCGCACCAGTCAGCAAGGTGCTTCATGATGGTTTTGATGATGATCTTTTAATGTGGCATATTGACACACTGGCCATGTGTGTGTTCTGCAAAGGAAGACAAGATTAAACTGTTTCTGACCAGTAGGGCTCTGTGGTCAATTCAGCCTTTTAAAGTGTATAGCAGAGTAAATGAGGTAGGTGGGGGGGCTACAGTTGTGCAGTGGTTAGTCCACTCTCCTGCTGGCGTGGTGGGCATGCATTTGAACCCGGTGAAGCTGGATTTTTTTGGGGTGATCACTCACTTTGAACTCTCGTGTAGTCCATTCACATTAATTCTAGTAGTGCTGGACTGAATTGTGCATGTGGATTAGCTTTCCCAATTAACAATGTCTCTCGCCATCAGGCAAACCCACACCGACTTTAGAGGTACTTGTAATTTACGTCCCCAAATCAAGAACAATAGGTCAGCATTTTAGTCCATCTGTCTGGTGTAGGGATTGAACCCCTTACCTCGGCATCAGCACACCAGATGTTTAACAACATTCGTTCTTATCCAATTGGCCATGCTAACCTACAAGCTGGATTTTAAAAAATTGAACTGAGCTCCCAGCATACAGTGGGTAGCAGGAAATATCCTGGGAAGTAAAGGCAACCAACATATTACTGACCACACCACCCATATACAGGGTGTATTTTTAATGACTGTGTGTGTTTGAAAATATTGCCGGTTCAAGTTTTGTATTTACCTATTAGTTGCATGAACTTTACATAGGGTGAATACAAAACTTGGAACGGCAATATTTCCAAACACTGTACAGTCATTAAAAATACACCCCATATAAAAAATATGGGCTAGCACCATATAACAGATACAGCACAATACTGGTCATATTAGCCTCATGCCCAGTTAGACCACGTACAATATGGGTTCTACATTTTCTTCTTCTTCTTCTTCGTGTACAATATGGGTTTTACATAATTTTCTTCTTCTTTGTGTACAATATGGGTGTTCCATTTTCTTCTTCTTCTTCTTCTTCTTCTTCTTCTTCTTCTTCTTCTTCTTCTTCTTCTTCTTCTTCTTCTTCTTCTTCTTCTTCTTCTTCTTCATTCAGTATAAGTTTTACATCATCATCTTCTTCTTCATTCTTCTTTCAAGCAAGATGTGTCACATCTAGTTTTGCATCTCAAAGGTCAATGTGTCCAACTCAGATATGCATTTGTGTAAGTTTTGCTTCCTCTAGACAGATTCCATCCAAGGTACTGGGTCTATCCCTGCATCAGTATGAAGTGTGATGTTTAAATGGGTGTTTCTTTGCTATTTTTATATTATAATTAAAGGCAAGCCAGTGACAGATATTGCCATAAGGATGTGAACTTTTAGAGGCTTCACATATACTAGGAAAGACAACCAACCCTTGAGTAGAGAGTATCCGTTACCTTGGATGGAATCTGTCTAGAACAGTGGTTCTCAACCTTTTTTTGGCCCATGTACCCCTTCACCATATGTTCAGAATGTCATTTCCCCCCCTTTCATATTTCCTCCCTATAAATCCCCCCTCCCCCACCCCTACACAGTATACGTAAAAATGGAAGCTAAATTTAATAACACGTACTAGAACAAGTCTAGACGTCTACATAAAATGTGATTTGCGGGTCTACTTACGTTATAAAAGGAATTTCAGAAGGGTGAGAAGTACAGAACCATAATGTATAGAGGGAAAAACAATATCAAGTAATCGGTTCTTGTATTAACAAGATCTTGAAATAATCTTAATATTCCCCCATGGAAACCCTAAAATTCCCCGTGGGGGTGGGGGGAGTCCCCACCGGTTGAGAACCACTGGTCTAGAGGAAGCAAACATTACACAAATGCATATCAAACTGGATACACTGCCTTGTTTTTGTCCTTTTAGCCCTGAAGTAGTTTTCTGCTATGGGTCTGTGATGTCATCACATTTTTCAGGCATGAATGCACGGAAGAATAGATGACCAATCTTTCCTTCACTTTGGCGAGCAATTAGCCCAATTATCGAACCTGCATCTTACCATGACATTACCAGCACAGTTTGCTATCAGCTTTACTAGTGCACCCACCAAGCAGAAGAACAGTTACACAATTACTGTGTTCATTAGCTTGGTTTACAACGAATTAGTGATCAGTTATGTCACCAGTCAGCTACAACTATTTAATATTTCTGTCTTTTACCCTGGGTGGAATTTACACCATTTAGCAGAAGTTTTTTCTTCTACGTTTTACCCATACTTGAACTGAGACAATTCAGTCCAATCAAGATGGATTTTAACAATTGGCCTCAGCTCCCAGGTTGACCCAGCATAAAATGGCCACTAGGAAATGTCACGGAAAGTAAAGATAGTCGGTGTGACTTGACCACATCACCCTTGAGTGCTGCTCAAGTTCCTTTACTTACTAATTACTGTTATGTGCTTCCTCTTCTTAGTAATCTGTCCAGTATTACTAGTGTGCCTATAATTATCTCCTCAGCATATCTGTCTTATTGTCGTGCTTCTCTGTGTTTCCTTTACCGAGTGTAATTCAGAATAAGAAGTTTCTAGTTATATTATTAGTTATTATCTTTAGTAGAAATAAAAATTTCTATGAACATTTATTGTTGTTTTGTTTTATTTTGCTCGCTCATTTTGAACTAAAGCGTAGTCCATACACGTGCTTCTATAGAGTGTATTTTTAATGACTGTGCAGTGTTTGAAAATATTGCCAGTCCAAGTTTTGTATTCAACCTCTGTAAAGTTCATGCAACATAATAAGTAAATGCAAAACTTGGTGGGCCGGCAATATTTTCAAACACTGCATAGTCATTAAAAATACACCTTGTACTTCTAGTGCACTAGACTGATTTTTGTGTGTGGATTAGCTTTCCATATTACTAATGCCCCTCACCATCAGGCAAACCTAATATTATTTCTGAGGTACTTGAGATTTATGTCCCCAAGTCAAGGATGAGAAGTCAATATTTTAGTCCAACTGAAGGGGTTGAACCCGCATTCTTGGCATCAGCAAACCGGCCGTTTAAAAACAAGCGTTCTTATCCTTTCGGCCATGATAATCCCCTTGACATTGTTTAACTCTGCCTGCCCATACAGACAGCACACACGCCTGCCCATACAGACAACACACATGCCTGCCTGTACAGACAGCACACACGCCTGCCCGTACAGACAGCACACACGCCTGCCCATACAGACAACACACATGCCTGCCCGTACAGACAGTACACACGCCTGCCCGTACAGACAGCACACACGCCTGCCCATACAGACAACACACATGCCTGCCCGTACAGACAGCACACACGCCTGCCCGTACAGACAGCACACATGCCTGCTCGTACAAACAACACACACACCTGCCTGAATAACAACACACACGCCTGCCCATACAGACAACACACATGCCTGCCCGTACAGACAGCACACACGCCTGCCCATACAGGCAACACACATGCCTGCCCGTACAGACAGCACACATGCCTGCCCGAATAGGCAACACACACGCCTGCCCATACAGACAACACACATGCCTGCCCGTACAGACAGCACACACGCCTGCCCATACAGGCAACACACATGCCTGCCCGTACTGACAGCACACATGCCTGCCCGAATAGACAGCACACACGCCTGCCCATACAGACAACACACATGCCTGCCCGTACAGACAGCACACACGCCTGCCCATACAGACAACACACATGCCTGCCCGTACAGACAGCACACATGCCTGCCCATACAGACAGCACACACGCCTTCCCGTACAGACAGCACACTACTATCATGAACAACATATTTAAATGTTAATACACATCAGCTTGTCTTAGATTTACATTTTCTCATATCGTAATGTAGTTTTGCATATTGTCTTTCAGGCCAAACCAGGTTTCTTTTGGTGACAGAATGAATGTAGGAGACAAGGAACTCAGTGATCTATTGGATTTCAGTGCTGTAAGTCTTTAGTCTGTTCAAAACAGTGTTTTCCTGTTGTGAATTTGAATAATAAAGACACAAGCAATATATTGCACAATTTATTTTCTGGCATAGTTCACAGTTCCCAATCATGTACATAATACAGAAAAGATTAAACATATATTAAAACAGCATAATAAATCTTTTCAACTGAAATAGACAAAACACATTGCCATATGTTTCTCTGTTGCCATACTAGATTTACAGAGACTATCATATCATGTCTTTCTGGTTACATAATTGTGGTTTGCCAGTGGCAAAGCATATGGCTCTGCATATCTCAGTAAGTTTTGGTTGTGTAGTATACTGAAGTTCTCTTTGTCTGCCACAAGCCCAAATTCTAGAGGTGTATTGTGGAAGATTTAGTTCCTTCTTGTTTGTAGGATTAGTCCAGTTGCCAGAAGTTTTCAGTGTTGTTTTTGTTTTTGTCTGGTTCATTTAGGGATTTGTTGTGCTTTCCTGTTACAGTCTGTTGTTGTTGATCCCAAAGCTGCTGAGCTTTCCACACTTGGCAGCCCAGTGCTGTTCTTTTGAAGGTGCATGTCCCCTACAGCACTTCCAGGGATCCATAGAGTGAACTAGTGACTGTTGGATACAGCTGGGATTTGCTTTTCCCTGACATTTGACAGCGCAAGACATCTGAAGAGAAGAGGGTCCGTCATGAAGGTGAAAATAATATCTGCTCCGGGTGCATTTTGCGGATTGATATGGCTGAGATTGTTATTTGGCTATTGACTGTAGCATGCCCTGTTAGAATCTGAAAGACTTCTTCTTCTGCGTTCCTCCGGAATGTTGTTTTAGACGTAATTGTGTTGTGCTTGTTTACAGCAAATCTGAGATATTTGCACCTTTCAGCCTACACATCCGACTTTTTCAGGCATTTGTTGACTGGGTTACCTTCCCGGAACTGGAAAAGTAGACTTTGGTTTTTCCTTCCGTTTCCATTGTTGTCATTGGCTTTTGGTTGGAGCATTTCATTAAAAGGCGGGCATGCTGGTGAAGTTAATCGTGAACTGTGCTGGTGGTGTCATGAGCAAGAGCAAGGTTGGATACAGGATCGGTTCCTGGGCTCATTGCTTGTCAAAGTGAGGTAAAGACTGGCCACCTGTTGCCCCTTCCTCTCAGGCCTACAAAATATGATGGCACTATCACATCAGAGAACCGTAACAGGAGACTGCTTCAGGTCAATTATTTAAATTTTGTTTTATTTATTTCATTAAAGTAGGTCACCTTGTTATTTCTTTCCTCATCCCCTTCTTCAGTTTTTGTGTGTGTGTTACTACCCAGAATCTTTTGAAGAGTTCTTGTACTGCAGTGCCTGTCCTTGTGCCGTGTTTTGGCTCCTGCCTTTCCATTTCCCATAAGTTCAGTAAATCCCGGTGGTCACCATAACTATATAGCATGTCCTTTGCAGAATGTTCTCATCAAAACATCTCTTGCCATTTCTCCCCTGCACATGCTAGTTGACTTCCACCTTTTCTTCCTGGAATCATATTCCATCAGAGCAGATTTTCAAAATTGACCTGAGCCGCAGCCTTAAGGCCTGCAAAAGGATCCTTTACTTTACCTATTTATATGTCGCTACGGAAAAAAGGTGCTTTTACTGACTCCTCGCTTGTTATGTGCTCCCTCTTCTGAGTAGTTCCAAGTCTTTCCAATATTACTAGTTTACGTCAGCATATCTGTCTTATTGTCATGCTTCCCTGTGTTTCTTTCACCGTGTGTAATTCATAATAAGAATATTCTGTAATGTGATAGCCCCATCACATTTTGTAACCCTGAGAGCACTGAGGATTACGTGATGAACATTTCCCACACTTTGACCAACAGAAAAAACACAATCAACTTAGGTAACAAGTTTCCAGATAATGTCAGTTCAGTAAATTTTGTGAAGTATATCAGTGCTATATTACTTACAAATTATGTGCACCTCACCTAAGGATTAAGTGTGCTTGGACACTACCAGCTCGACACCACAAAGCGCTGTCAACACTGGTGTCATGTGACTTAAGAATGGCAGTTGGGTGAAACACAATACAGCCGTTTTTATAGCAACTACAATTTCATGTTTTATCCTTTGACTGTTTCATTGAAGACTCATAGAAATATTGTTGTGGTTTGGGTGATGTACATATAATCTATCAGTGAGGTCGTCACTTCGTTTAGAAGTAACTTGTAGAAATGTGCCGGACATTTCCCCCAGTGTTTTTATTTTCTCCTTGGTGTTTCTTTCACAACGCCTCACATCAAGTTAGGCACTAGCTGGTCAACACAGACCCATGGAGATGGTGCTTTGATCTCAGGTGGGGGGGGGGGGGGGGTCGTCGTCTCTACACCAATCTCACATATATAGTAAAATGCAAGTTGTCTTTCTGGTCTTCCTGTGTCATTGTGACCTGACAGTCAATGCGTCAAACTTAAGCCTTGAAATTTAAATCATCCCGAGGGTACGCCAATCAAGGAAGCACCTCTCTGGTGTTCAGTATGTCTGATTTGGGCAGACATTTGTGTAATGTGTATGTCCTGCACACAGATTCCGTCTAAGGTGACGCCCCCCCCCCCCCATGTACCCGAGAGTGTATTGCACTGTCTTGGGGAGCTGTGGTAGCGTGGTGGCTAACGCACTAGCCTGCCCACACGGTGGTTGTGTGTTTGAACCCCCATCGATGGGGTAGTTTTAATAGTCGACCAGGGCTCTCAGCCAACCCAGGTTAAAATGGGTGCCAACAGGTGTCTGGGAAGTGGAGGTCGCCGGCGTGTGATTGGCTGCTACACAACCCACTGAGTGGTGATTTTGTTTAGAGACATAACAAAATCCCCCAAGCAGGAACCGGTTATGGGTCTATGATGTGTTGGGACCATCACATTTTGCAGATCTGAGTGCGCGGAGGAATATGTGGCAGACTAGTCTTTCCCTTACGTAACAAATGGTGAGCCAAGGAATCGGATCCTCGTCCCACCGTGCTCTGGCAATTATTAGAGCAACTTAACCGTGACACCAACCCGCCCGCTGCCAACGTATAAACTAGTACAGAAATATGGGGCCGGCACCATATGTCCTATGCGCCCCAAGGAGTGTACAAGGGCCTTTTACTTAACTGATTAAGTGCCATGGGATGATTAATCGTCTCAAGCAACTTCCTGTATCTGCCATCGGTTTATATACATTAGTTTTCCTTATGTAACCACCTTTAATTGGATATATAATACAACATGTCTGCTATCATATTAACACCTTCTGTGACACAATTTTTCACCATCCATTTTTGTTAAGTACAAATCTATTTTTTGTTTTGCACTGAGTGTACAAATCTACTTTTTTTTTTTGGCACTGAATTAGTTAACTTACAATGTTTTCCATAACAAATTTGCGGCTCATGTACCTTTTTGATTATTCTGTTGACTAATGGGCCCATCTAATTTGTAAATGTTTCTGATTAGTTTATAAACGCTAACTATATAAATCACGGTCGCTTTTCGGAACTTCCTGCGCAAATCATAAGCGTTGGAAGTTACAGGTTACATCAATAGCCGTTAGCAACAACAGATGTCGCTAGGCCAGTCGTGAATTATCCATGGTCGTGATTTCCACCGCCTGTGCTCACACTGCCCACCTGTTACCGTGCACACGTGCTTCGCCTTTCATTGAACCGTTAAGCACTGCGTGCTACCACTCGCACTACACACACGAGTAAATGGCAACACGCGGTGAAACTGCTCGGCACACGCGCCCCGGATTTCAGGATCTACTGTATCTGGGTCAAGCGTAAGGTCATATCTGGGCCAGATAATGCACGCGCACAGGTTCCATCCAGGCTGCAGCACTGCTCACACCGGTGTCAGGACCGCGAAGCGCCATCTGGTGGCTGTTGGCCCAATTTTGATCCAGATGTCAAGGAAGGTCAGCAGACGAGGGTGTCTGCTGGAAATATGTTGCCGCGGTTTTGCGGCGTAATGATCCGAACAGTAAGTTTGCACTGGGTGTTTGTTGGTAAACAGATTGTTTCGGTTGATTAGTGTGTCCCCTATCAGGTGACACCAGAAATAAACATAGTTATTGACACTTATGGAAGACGAGGGGGATAGGTAGTAATATAAGAACACTCACTAGACAACACACTGAAAGCTGTAGGCAAATCATGATTCGAACCCGTCACCTTCAAATAGCGTAGTGTACTCAACCGAGGCACACATGTACTTCGACAGCTATACATCCCTAACAACTCTAACAACAAAGCCAGTCTCTCACTTTATTATACACAATGAGACTTAACAATATAAGTTAAAGTTAGTTGTATATCCTTTACAGGACGTCGCAGTCAACCCCAGTATTTTTGGGCTGTTTGTGATTTCTTGGCAAATTTACGTTCAGTAGTTTGTCATTGCTTTCCGAACCACCGGCACTCATACCATTTTGTAACAACCAACGCAAGGTGGTCTGCCGCTAAATCTCCCACAGCTGTGTTTCCAACGCGGTATGCGGGATTACGAATTGCGTCCATAAAACCTTCGCCACAGAGCCGGCTAACAATATAGAAATATGACGTTACAGACCTGCCTATGTCTAGTCACAAATATTGACGTTACGGACCTGCCTATGTCTAGTCACACATATTGACGTTACGGAGCTGCCTATGTCTAGTCACAAATATTGACGTTACGGACCTGCCTATGTCTAGTCACACATATTGACGTTACGGACCTGCCTATGTCTAGTCACACATATTGACGTTACGGAGCTGCCTTTGTCTAGTTACAGATATTGACGTTACGGACCTGCCTATGTCTAGTCACACATATTGACGTTACGGAGCTGCCTATGTCTAGTCACACATATTGACGTTACGGAGCTGCCTATGACTAGTTACACATATTGACGTTACGGACCTGCCTATGGCTAGTCACAAATTTTGACTTAACGGACCTGCCTATGGCTAGTCCACTCATCAGCCGGCCCGGAGTTCATGTGCTCGAATCTTCAATAAGACGGATGTTAAAAATGGACCTGGGCTGTCAGGTCTAGCCAGCCTGAAATGGACATCAGGAAATGTGTTGGGAAGTAAAGGCGGCCCGTGAGATACTGACCACATCACTCGGCGTGCTGATTGGTCAACAAAATGTGGGTACAGCACCATGTCTAGTGCGACTTAAGGCTTGTGAAAGGGTCTCCTTGACTTGACCTCGTTTGCCCTGTGGATTCCACTGGATGGGCTTTCTAGTTAACTACGAGGGGTGCTTCAAATGAAAACCTTAAATTTGGTTTGTTTGTTTTCTGAATATATTCTGAACAAGTTGAGAACAAATGTATCATTTTTCGATTTTTTCACCACTGCGTTCAATGCAAGTCCTCCAGCGTCGAAAAGTGCTTGAATTTCTTTATAAAAAAATTCCCTGGGGCCACTAACTCGGTGGGCCTGACCCTGTCGTGAACAGTCTGTCACAGAAATTTTGAAACTTCCTACTCCACTCATACACTTTGCTGGACTGACAGGCATGCAGCGCCATACTGGACCTTCATTCGCCGATGAATTTCTATAGAAAAATTCTATTTTATAAATTTCTAATTTCTGTTTCAAAGAATATTCTAACCTGCACAGTTCGTGGCGACTGCACTAGCCAGGCGGCCTTAATTCTTCAGGCTGAAAGACCCCTCTGCCATACACCGCAATGTACTATGTTGGCAGTAAATGGCAGTTGGCAGTATCACCCTGTTAAGGTTTTCACTTGAATCCCCCACGTATTATTATGTTTTTCTGAATGTTTCTTCTATCCAGCCCCATGGGCATTTGTGCCAGGACCATATGTTTTAAACTCGTTGCCACACGATGGGAGATGTGGCATGCATCACTTGACCACCTTTAACTTCTCGTACAATTTTCTGGAACCCATTTTACGAGGCCGGGGTTGATCCCGGGGTCACGTGGTCGCGTAAAGTAATCACGGCCTCGAGGAAGATTTGAACGCATGACCACAGTAACCACACGTGAGGCACTGCCAAGGCTATTCTGTTGTGTGTAGATGTATATTTCACCATTATGTGAAAAGACTAGGCGTACACGGAGATCGATCGCATGACATTGGTCGCCTCAAATATTGTCATTAGAATATAGTTCACAACTGGATTCGAACTAGACGTGTTTGAATTAGTTATGGCGCCAAACCTCTATGGTGAATAAGCGCTCGATCTAAAACTTCCTGTATGCTGATGCTGAGGTAGTGGGTTCAATCCCTTACAGCGATCAGTTGGACTAAAATGTTGACTTCTCGTCCTTGAGTTGGGGGAGTAAATTACAAGTACCCCAGAAGTCGTTGTGGGTTCGCCTGATGGCGAGGGACACTGGTAGACATGTAATCCACACGCACAAATCAGCTCAGTGCACTAGAAGCAATAGCACGTGGGTGGACTATTTCATAAAACCTTGACATCCGACCTTCCCAGGCTGGTCTGTCCCAGCCCTTGACATCTGACCTTCCCAGGCTGGTCTGTCCCAGCCCTTGACATCCGACCTTCCCAGGTTGGTCTGTCCCAGCCCTTGACTGCCCTAGCCCTTGACTGCCCCATGTCGCGGTCTGTCCCAGCCCTTGACTGCCCCATGTCTTGACCTCCGACCTTCCCAGGCTGGTCTGTCCCAGCCCTTGACTGCCCCATGTCGCGGTCTGTCCCAGCCCTTGACTGCCCCATGTCAATCTGCAGGATGGCCTGTTATTGTGTCTCCTTCAGTCTGGACCTATCCTTCAGCCGTGTGTGATATGATCATGGTAGCAGCACTGTGAGACATTTTGACACGCAAACCTCGCTATCACTAGAAAGCAGAGACACGAAAGAGGGAATTTTGTAAAGTAGTATTCGTGATGTAATGGTTATGACGTTGTGATGTCAATCCTATGAGGTTTAGATGCCAACTCTCAACTTTTCCTACGGGAGGGAAAGCCCGTCCACCTATTTCTCCACGCACTCATACCTTCAATATGTGCTGGCCCTAACACTTTGCATGCACACAGCAGGTTCCTCGTATAGGACTTTACAAATTATTATTGCTTAGTGTGGCTGTTTTTCTTGATATGCCAATCACTTGCTTATATTGCTTCATGGATAAGCCATCCTTGGCATTGCTAACCCAGTTATACACATACATTCTTAGCCGAAATCAGAATGCGCCTAATGGTTAGGAATGCACATAAGTCTGGTGATGCTGCATCGTGCATATTCTTTAATATTATCAGCTAGGATTTATTTTACCGACTCTCTCTCTCTCTCTCTCTCTCTCTCTCTCTCTCTCTCTCTCTCTCTCTCTCTCTATCTATCTATCTCTCTCCCTACCCTCCTCTCTTCTCCACCCTCCTCTCTTTCTCCACCCCTCCTCTCTCTCTCTCCCTCTCCCTCGGCCTCCTGCCTCTTGTTGTACCTTGGAGAAGAGTTAAACCACAATGAATCGTAACGAGAAGCAGCCAGAGTCAAGATAATTGTGTCAAGATAAGAAAACAGCTGGGACCACACTGAGTTCACACCCGCTACCTATCAACAGCAGCTGCGCTAGGATAGTGGCTCATGTGTTGCTTACCAAAAAGTGGTCCCGATGCTCAGCAATTTTCGGGTTCGTTTTTTCCAACAGGTGCGACTCTGGAGTCCACCTAGCCTCATAAACTGCGTATTGGATAATTTCCAGAATTGCCTAGGAAAGAATTGCGACGAGGAATTGAACTGATCGCCTCACCTCTTCTCATTATGCTTAGGCGTAGAATAGTGAAGGCCTAACACTTTATATACCTAACGGCAGTATCTGTGTTGCGACAAAATTCTTACCACCTCAAGTTGACGCTGTTACTTGGCCCCTGCTACTGAATTGAATGCGTGGAGCGACACTGGAATTTAACGTGGAGTGCTTTTACACATGTTCGCGGTTGTTTGTAGCGTGAACTGCACGTTCAGAAACATGCTGGCCGGCCGGTCGCTGAACTAACTGGGTTGCCTTCATGCAGTAATGTGTGGCTGATGGTTGTCTAGTGACCGCCGCCGCTTCCATCGAGGATGAACTGTATTTTTCGTGGCGAACTTTTTTGTTGACATTCTGGCAAGCTGCCTTATGCATAGTATACCTAAGCGGGATGTTGGTTTGTCGAGACTCCTGTCTGGTATACTTTTCACATGGGGCAGTGAGGATCATTTTGTTCGATATTTACTGGCACAGGAACGGAGCATAATGGGGCGACCCTTTGCCGTGAAGTTGGAACCGCGACTAACTAACCTGGCTGAAGATGCTGGTACACGTCCACAGTCAACAACTTAAGATTCCCTAAGTGTGCTGTCAGTGACCAGGTCTGTTGTCCATCTCACAAGCAACTGAAATTAGATGTATGTCAATTTATGTGATTTTTTATAGCAGCACGGGTTTATGATGGTCTTCGTTTTATCTGGCGTATGTTTGTTTCATAGCGGATTGTTTACTGTAGTTTTGGATGGATGAGCTTCAAAGTGGATTTGTTCCTACAACACGATATGCAGAAGTTACCTTCGTTTTTCCGACAGCTGCGACCCTGGGGTCCGCTTAGCCGCCCATAAAGTAGATGTCATGCTGATCGCCCTGGTACCAACTACCACAAAGAGCCGCATTTAAGAAATATGACGGATACAGAACAAAGTAGGAACACGCAATAAATGGAGTGAGGATATCAAGAACAACCTTCGAGAAATGAAAACCAGCTGACAAAAGATTTCTCTCTCTCTCTCTCTCTCTCTCTCTCTCTCTCTCTCTCTCTCTCTCTCTCTCTCTCTCTCTCCTCTCTGTGTTTGTGTGTGTGTGTGTCTAACACCCCCCCCCCCCTTCCGCCTCTCCCACCCCACACACACACACTCTGAGGTAGATGGAGGAAAACAATAGGAAGAAGAGTTAAGAACCAGCTGGTTACACACACGTCTGCCTCGTCCGTTAGCACGACCCTTCCTGCTAGTCGCGAATTGGATTCCTGGCTCTATGAGGCGTAGCCGCAGGTAGTCATCGATTTGTGTTTCCTCGTGCAGCAGGCGATCATTTGAAGACAGTATCATGGCTCCCTTGCCCAGCCCGTGTCTCCTCCAGGGGTGCCATGGAAAGCGGGAAGAAAATTCACCACCTTGCAAGATGAAACCTGTTCATATGCCTGCGCAATGTATATTTTGTTGGTTGTCTTGAGTGTTTTCTTTCAGCCATTGTTTTGTTATACATTTCTAACAAAAAGCTGCAGGTATATTTAGGGACAAAAAGGGTGAAATTAAAGGATTCTTTTATCTGTCTTAAGGTTCGCTGGGCATAGGGTGCTAGACTCATGTTTTTATAGTAGTTAGACGCGGCTCCAACTTCACGGCAAAGGGTCATCCCATATTGCTCCGTTCCTGTGCCAGTGAATATCACACAGAATATTCCTCCTGCCCCATGTGAAAAGCGGAACAAACAGCAGTACCAACAAACAAACAGTACGCACAGGCAAGTATATGCATACGGCCGCTACCAAAATACCAACACAGCTTCGCCACGAAAATTACATTTCATCGTCGATGGAAGCGGCAGTCACTAGAAAAGCAGCAGCGTACACACATTACTGCATAATGCAAAACTAACTAGTTCAGCAACCGGCCGCCGTCATTTAATGAACATGCAGTTCACAATACAAACAACCGCGGACAGCACTCCACACGAAATCCACAGCTCATAGTGTCACTTCAAGCACGTAATTAACTCAGTAGCTTGGCGACGGAAACATGCACTATCATGTTTTATAGACCAATGGGCACTCGATAAGTAGTGTGGCCAGTACCACCTCAACCCCATTTACTTCCCAAGACATAACCTAGGCTAGGTCCACCTGGGAACCCAGTCCAATTTGGTCAAACCTGCTTTATGAGGATTGGAACTCAGGACCATCAGTCCGACAGGCGAGCGTCTAGCCACCACGCTACTTCGAATTCCACGCTAATGTGTCCTGTTTCTTTATTTGTTGGTTGGCCCGCGAACTGACAGACATCCACACTGTGGGCGTTTCTGTGAGTGTAATTGACGGCCAGCTAGAGGCAAGTAAAACCGTTGACATTGGTGTTTGACTGGCCTACCCAACCGAAGCAAATGCTGCCGGTTGTCGCCTTAGCTTGGGTTAGGTAAACCAGGCCACCCAGCACGCGGACACAAACCAGAAACCCGTGGTTAAGTCAGCAGCCAGGGGAGTTACGCTGAGAGAGGACACAACTCGGCGGTAAATCCGTAGAGCCAGGATCCAGGTACCCCAGTGTGTGTGTGTGCTTGTGTGTGCGCGCGCGCGTGCGTGTGTGTGTGCGTGAGAGAGAGAGAGAGAGAGAGAGAGAGAGAGAGAGAGAGAGAGAGAGAGAGAGAGAGAGAGATTGTCGTTAGGGTTGGAAGTGTTGGGCCTACAATATCTAGGCAGCAACATACGAGTAGGAGTGGTCATTTCCTTTCCTCGTCGCTTTCCCTTCACAGACAGTTTCAGGTAATGTTGAAAAGCGTCTAGTATCCATCGGCGGTCTCCCTGGAGAATGGGGTTAACGACTTTCTCCGTAATCCCGTATATCCACGTGAGGCGCACAGCTGCGCGAGATTCGGCAGTAGATCACGTCGCTTTGGTTACTTACGGAGTATGTGAGCCAGTCGCTCAGAAATCAGTGGCAAACTACTGAGCGTAATCTTGCCAAGAACATTAACAACAGCTGAAAAATGCTGGTGTTGACTGCAACGTCCTGTACGGGATATGCAACTTAAAAAAAATCGATCTTTAGGAGGCTGGGTCGACCCTGAGGCGATATGCTAAATATAACAATTATTTATCTCTATCCGTGTGAGCTGGGTACGTCCTTCATTGGATCTGCGTATCTAATAAAGTGAATGAACCGGATGTGTGGTTAAAGGGGTCACGAGCCTAGGAATTTCCTTGGCAACCCGAGGGCAACCCAGTACCAGTGTTGCACGCCCGCTGGTTTGAGCTTGGAGAGGGGAAGGAGATCATTGCCAGACAGTCCCTATGAAAATGATACGTTAGACCTGACCTGGTGGGGGTGGGGTCCTTCACAATAATCTCACTCCGATAAGTGTTGACACTTTTCAGGGCTTAATTGATCCAAGGCTTGGGACTCAAGAGTTGGTGCAGGGTTGAGAGAGAGAGAGAGAGAGAGCAAGCGAGAGAGAGAGAGAGCGAGAGAGAGAGAGAGAGAGAGAGAGAGAGAGAGAGAGAGTCTCTACACCCACCTTACTACCATAGATGCAAGCCGTTTTCAGGACTCAAGACGACCCGAATAGTACACGAAACTTAAGAGGTAAAACCCAACCTTCCATAGACTTCACAACCAACGAACCAAATTATCAACCAGCCAACCAGCTAACCAGTCACACAGCCAGCCAACCAACCAACCAGCAAACCAACCAGTCAACCAGCAAACCAACCAGTCAACCAACCAGCCAACCTATCAGCCAACCAGTCAACCAACCAGCAAACTAATAAGCTATCCAACCAATCAACCGACCAGCAAACCAATCAGCCAACCAACCAATCAACCATCCAGCCAATCAACCAACCAGCAAACCAATGAACCAATCAACCAGTCAACCACTCTACCAACCAACCAGCCAATCAACCAACTAGCCAATCAACCAACCAGCGAATCAACTAACCAGCCAATCGACCAACCAACCAGTCAAAAGAACAGCAAGCAATTCTATTATAAAAAGAAGGTATATTTGCCCTAATGGTGATATGTTTTTGTTACACATTTCTTCGTAAAAGTAGAAAGGACCATGTCTGTTGGAAATCAAGGTAATATTTGTCTTCTTGGGATAGTGAAATTTAACACTCATTATGTGCGTGTAAGAACGGGAGGTCATAGTTCGCCATCCCAAATGATCCCCTGCGACAGACGGATCAGGTCTGCGATATTTTCTCCATAATGTTACTTGGCCAAGTCGTCCATTGCATTCAATCTTCCTTTTGCACGGTGCACTTAGATCTTGGAACGGCGCTCACGGACAAGAAGATTAGAGACAGTTGAATAATGTGGGGAGGTTATGTATGATGGAGCTTCATGGGGTAGCGACAGGTTTGGTGTGATTTGGTTGAAGGCCCATGCTCTAGTGGAAGATAAAGAGCAGCAAATGAAGAAGACAGCATTTTGCTGTTTGTGAAAGTCATACAGACATGCTTTTTGTCTTGTGGTTATGTTCCCATCCAGGGGTCTGCTGGGTACTGTTTTTGGAACTGGGCGAGTTCTGAATGTCCAGTTCCTAAAGATTTCTTAAACGTTTTACTAATATTTGAAGTTCCTTCCTCCAAGTGACCTCTCCCTCCCACTTTGCCCCCCCCCTCCCCCCTATTGTTTCCCTCTTCTCTTGCTTCGCCCGCCCCCCCTTTTCCCCCAAATTAGAGAGCTGAAGTGACGTTTTGTGTTTTTTGGGGGAAATTAGCTGTCAAAATTCCCCCAACCAGCTGTGGAATTTTGCCCTGAATGTTTGCGTATTTTATTAAGTGAAGTGTGTTGCCGGGGGACGGTAGATACAGAACGAGAGTGGTGTAACCAAAGAGGAAAGGGTGTACAGTAGGAATCTCTCCGCGAATTGGGTCACACACCTGCGCCGCGAACCCACGGACGAACTGGCGAAGAGACACGCGAAAGCACTGCCCGTCTATTGAAGCATAAGCCGTGGCCTGTTTACCGGTCCTGCCTTTAGGGCATTAGTCCGCTTGATAGCGCTGAAGGGCCGGGGTAGGATGGGAGTGCTGTAAGGACCTGGCTTGTTCCTTCTGTAATGCGACAGACAGGTATTCTCCTCGCACCCCAACTCTCCGCATTTTACTTGTTGATCAGCTTAAAATGGGCTACCACCCACTCCTGTTAAAAAAAAAAAAAATTACGTTAGATCTGGGGATATGGGAATAGTTTTTGAACTGTTGATATTAAAAATATATACATCTACGATAGATATTGCCGTAAAGAGGTTAGTGCTAGGCCTGTGCCTATACTAGGTCTCAGGATGAAGTGAGGTAGCCAGCTCGCTTCCTCGCAAGCTTTCCTCCCTAACATATCGCTGGGATTCATGCTACTAAGCTTAGTCGAACGTACAGTTCAGGAGAACAAAGGAGTAATGTCAAAGAGTCAAGCATCTGAGAGTACTGCACTGGGAACTTTGCTATACTGCTCCAGCCTCATCTTCAGCTGCCAGTAATTCTAATGGAACCAGCTGCCGTCCGATTATGTGTCTTGTCTGGCCGTTGCATGGCGCAATGGATGTCGGCCAGATCCTCTGGTTACTCTCTGCAGCACAATTCTCTCTGAGAATGATTTATCTGTTCTACCATACCACACATAATCACAAAGGACACTGACCACATCTGTCTTACCGTGCACGGGTACCCCACACAACAGCGTTGACCCAGACGATCTGTCCGGCTGCTCGTTTTCCACCACACCAGCATGTTCTGGGGGAAAGATCCAACGGATACCCCCTATCTTTGATATTTGAATTGAAGCATGCCACGTACACGAAAAATGCACGTCTTCACTTTTCTCGACATCCTCTGTGAATCCGTTAACAATCATGACACGTGTGTGCTGTTTATCCTCCGGTCAGCGGAATTTCCATGTGGTTTCCTCCATCTCCATTGTCTGACAAGATTTCCCTGTATCATACGCCAGGCTCTCCTGCACTAAACCTAAAAACCACCAATTAACCTTCGCTACGAACCTCCAGACACTTTTTTGCCTCTTAGCACAGAGCCATTCGTGTAGACGATTACATCACCTGGGCGCGAATGGTCGCGAAGCAATTGTCGCACTTCCCATCCTGCGTAGCCTGCCGACAATTCCTGCACTGCCGATACAGTGTGATTGTGACCCTGCAGAGGTCTGACTTTTCCTCTCGAATTCTGACCTACTCCTCCTCTAATCTCTGTCTCTCTCTGTCTGTCTGTCTGTCTCTCTCTCTCTCTCTCTCTCTCTCTCTCTCTCTCTCTCTCTCTCTCTCTCTCTCTCAATGTTTTTCAGTACGCACACTTCTCTGATTGTGTAATCTTCCTGAGTCATCCGTGATTTTCCTCTGATCAGCCTGTTGCCCTTAACTGTATCCAGGGCTTCATTCAGGAAGTGTTCCTTGTCCGCCGTCACTGGGAGACATGGCTTAGACTTCATCACCTTAAGTCTGTCTGCAATCACCGGTAGAGCTAGGATGCATCTCATGAACACAATAGGCATGTTCCTTGTGCATCCCAGCATCACCTGCATATCTTCATTCATATAATTTCGCTGGCTGACTCTTTGACATTGTGAGCAGTCCCAACCGTACTCAACCACCCAGAGAATCAGATGTTGATAGAGTACGGACATTTCCTTGAAGCCATTCAAGTCACCAGATTTTTTTTCGCATATCCTTTACAAGACATCGCTGTCAACACCAGCATTTTACCGCTGTTGTTGATTTCTTGGCAAGATTACGCTCAGTAGTTTGTCATTGCTTTCTGAGCGGCCAGCTCACTTATCCCGTAAGTCACCAACGCGGCGAGAACCGCTACCAGTTCTCTCGCGCTGTGTTACCCTACGTGGATAAACGGGATTACGGAGAAAATCGTTTAACACCTAGGCCAGGGAGACATTCAGTCACCAAATTAAGAATATGAAATCAAGAATCACATCGTTGCACTTTGGGTATTCCTGCGCGTGCGCTACCCCCTTCTTAGGAAGGCAACGAATAGCTCCCATTCTGATAGTATCAGTGGCCCGCCCGAACGAACGTGAGACTGCCTTAAGTCGCCAGATTAACACAGTCCTTGTGCCATGTCTTTCTCCTGGGCATTGGGCAGGCTGTTCTTAGTAATGAAATACCTGATACAGCGAACGTTAGAAGAAGAACAATTACCTAATACATGTGTGGATTCTTCAAAGAGGAGAGTGGAAAAGAAGAAGTAACAAAGATATTTATGATCTGTTTAAGTCCCCGCTAATCACTGGTATCATGAAGGCTAATAGACTGCAATGGCTGGGGCATATAGAAAGAATGGAAGATAATAGGGAAACAAAACTCGCTTACAATCAGGAAATAAATGACCGTAGACCCCGAGGTAGACCAAGAAGACGGTGGAGAGATAACACATATACAGACTTACAAGTACTTGGAATCAACGACTGGCAAGAGAAGGTCAGCCAGAGAGACGAATGGAGACAGATTGTGTCTGCAACAAAGAACCTCAATGGCTCGGAACGCTGAAGAAGAAGAAGAATGTGTGGATTCTTGACATTAAAACACATAGCTTGTGTGTTAAGTTGCATATCCTTTACAGGACGTAGCAGTCAACGCCAGCATTTTCTGGCAGTTTCTGATTCCTAGGCAAGTTTACTTTCAATAGTTTGCCATTGCTTTCTGAAGGACTGGCCCTCAAGCTATTGAATGGAAACTAACTCAAGGCCGTATGCTTCCAAATCGCTCTCATCTGGGTTTCTAACAAGGTATGCGGGATTACGAATTGCATTTGTAGCACCTTCGCCACAAGGCCGGCAGTGTGTGTGTGTGTGTGTGTGAGAGAGAGAGAGAGAGAGAGAGAGAGAGAGAGAGAGAGAGAGAGAGAGAGAGAGAGAGAGAGAGAGAGAGAGAGAAACTGAAATTATCTGGCAAATATTGGATGTATTTTTAATGACTGTGCAGTGTTTGAAAATATTGCCGGTCCAAGTTTTGCATTCACCCTCTGTAAAGTTCATGCAACATAATAGGTAAATATAAAACTTGGACCGGCAATATTTTCAAATACTGCACAGTCATTAAAATACATCCTGTTTTAAACGTTAATGCGGCTAAGATAAAACAGCAAGAGAAGGCTTGGTCCCTGATTTAAGAGGCAGGGGTGGACGAACACGAAGTGCATTAGAGACACCATAATGGGGACCGCACTAGCGAGAGGCTAGTCTAGGCTACCGGCCCGGTAGTCTTGGGCTCGAATCCGCAAGGGGAGGGGAAAAAAGAGTGGTATGGAGGGGGGGGGGTATTTAAAAAAATTGACCAAGGCTTCCAGGATCGACCCAGCCTAAAATTGGTACTAGGAAAAGGCTTGGGAAGTGAATGCGGTAAAGGCCACTGACCACACCAGCAAATGACCACCGATTGGTCTACACAAGATGGGTCTGGCAGCGTATGTCCAGTGCGCCTTAGGGCGTGTAAAGGATCCTAGACTTACTGTGACTGGACGTGACTATGTATTGCCGGTCTCCCTGGTGAAGAGGTTGTCATAGACTTACTGTGACTGGACGTGACTATGTATTGCCGGTCTCCCTGGTGAAGAGGTTGTCATAGACTTACTGTGACTGGACGTGACTATGTATTGCCGGTCTCCCTGGTGAAGAGGTTGTCATAGACTTATTGTGACTGGACGTGACTATTTATCGCCGGTCTACCTGGTGAAGGATTTGTCATAGACTTGCTGTGACTGGACGTGACTATGTATCGCTGGTATCCCTGGTGAAGGTGTTGTCATAGACTTGCTGTGACTGGACGTGACTATGTATCGCTGGTCTCCCTGGTGAAGGTGTTGTCATAGACTTGCTGTGACTGGACGTGACTATGTATCGCTGGTTTCCCTGGTGAAGGTGTTGTCATAGACTTACTGTGACTGGACGTGACTATGTATTGCCGGTCTACCTGGTGAAGGGATTGTCATAGACTTACTGTGACTGGACGTGACTATGTATTGCCGGTCTCCCTGGTGAAGGGGGTTGTCATAGACTTGCTGTGACTGGACGTGACTATGTATCGCTGGTCTCCCTGGTGAAGGGTTTGTCATAGACTTGCTGTGACTGGACGTGACTATGTATTGCCGGTCTCCCTGGTGAAGGATTTGTCATAGACTTGCTGTGACTGGACGTGACTATGTATTGCCGGTCTCCCTGGTGAAGGGGTTGTCATAGACTTACTGTGACTGGATGTGACTATGTATTGCTGGTCTCCCTGGTGAAGGAGTTGTCATAGACTTACTGTGGTCTCCCTGGTGAAGGAGTTATCATAGACTTACTTTGACTGGATGTGACTATGTATTGCCGGTCTCCCTGGTGAAGGTGTTGTCATAGACTTACTGTGACCATGTATCGCTGGTCTCCCTGGTGAATGTGTTGTCATAGACTTACTTTGACTGGACGTGACTATGTATCGCCGGTCTCCCTGGTGAAGGAGTTGTCATAGACTTACTGTGACTGGACGTGACTATGTATCGCTGGTCTCCCTGGTGAGGGGGTTGTCATAGACTTACTGTGACTAGACGTGACTGCGTATCTCCGGTCTCCCTGGCGAAAAGGGTAAGGACGCTGTTCGTAATATAAAAAATACTGGATCGCATCGCGTTGGTCTTACGGAAGGTATGTGAGCCTGTCGTTCAGAAAGCAATGGCAAACTACTGAACGTAAAACTTGCCAAGACATCGACAGCAAATGAAAAATGCTGATGTTGACTGCAATGTCCTGTAAATAGTATATGCCCTCCAAAAAAAAATATGACTATGTATTAGACAGGGGACAAGGGCGAGAGATGGAGTCTTCCGGCTGACCTTCGCGATGGTAATTTTGAGGCAACATTACCACCCAAGATCTATTTCCAGCCAGTCTGTATACGATATACTGAATGATGACATGGTTACATAATACTATGCCTTTCCCCATATGTGAATATCCAGTACCAGTATTGCCCCCCCCTCCCCGCCCCCTCTGGTTTTTGGGCCTGTAGAGGGGAAAGAGAGCTCCGTAATGCCCTCTCTTGGAGTGGTACTTCGGTATTGGGTGGAGAGGAAAGTCTCTTCACCAACCTGACTCCAGTAGTTGCACGACTTTCCAGGACTCAGACCTGGCCAGTGATTCAGGGTTTATAGTTACAACTCCAGACGATTCACACACAACCAACCTATTCTACAACAGACTGTGCTATGAGATAACATTAGGACTAAAGCCGACATCACGCCGTTTAGTAACCTTTAATATATGAACTCAGCCCGTTAATACTATGATCCAAATGAAAACCGTAAACTAATTAGAGACATTAGACGTAGGCAGTCACACTTTTTTGGACATGTTATGGGGAGAAATAAATTGGAAAACTTGGTGATAACTGGCAAGATTGAGGGGAAAAGAACAAGGGGAAGGCAGAGAAGTAAATACCTGGATGGCTTGGCCACGCGGCATGGTCGAGACAAAAACACGGAACTGATCCACGACTCTGGTGATCGAGTGAGATGACGAAACATGACCGCCCACGCTTTATCGACATGGTACATGATGATGATGATGATGATGATGATGATTATGAACTCTTATTATGCCAGCCCATAAAATCTGTGTGTTGTTATTATGGGAAACCGCTGTTGGCAGCCCCTTCTATACTATAGCATTGGAATGCTTATATTTTACTAGCTGACCCAGCCCGGCTTCGCCCAGACCCTGGTGGGGAGCATCTCATTTAATTCATATAAGTAGTCATATAAGTTCTCGTTCCCGTTACCGACTATCTGTCTGTCTGTCTGTCTGTCTATCTGTCTGTCTGTCTGTCTGACCCGGCCCGTCTTCGCCCAGACCCTGATGGGGAGCATCTCATTTAATTCATATAAGTAGTCATATAAGTTCCCGTTCCGACTATCTATCTGTCTGTCTGTCTGACCCGGTCCGGCATCGCCCAACTCCTGGTGGGGAGCATCTCATTTAATTCATATAAGTAGTCATATAAGTTCCCGTTCCCGACTGTCTGTCTGTCTGTCTGTCTGTCTGTCTGTCTGTCTGTCTGTCTGTCTGTCTGTCTGTCTATCTATCTATCTGTCTGTCTGTCTGACCCGGCCCAGCCCATGGTGGAGAGCATCTCATTTAAATTATATAAGTAGTCATATAAGATCCCATTCCCGACTATCTGTCTGACTGTCTGTCTGTCTTGGGTAAATGGAGGAGGGAGGAGGAAGAGGGAGGTGGAGGAGGAAAGAGGAGGGAGGAGGAGGGATGAGACAGGAGGAGTAGGGAGGAATAGGAGGGAGGAGGAGGAGGGAGGAGTAGGGTGGAGGAGGGAGGAGGAAGAGGGAGAAGGAGGAGGGAGAAGGAGGGGGGAGGAGGAGGGAGGAGAAGGAGGGAGGAGGAGGAATGTGAAGGGAGGAGGAGGGAGGAGGTAGAGGGAGGCGGAGAGAGGAGGAGGAGGGAGGAGGAGGAAGAGGGAGGAGGAGGAATGTGAAGGGAGGAGGAGAAAGGAGGTAGAGGGAGGAGGAGGAGGAGGTAGAGGGAGGAGGAGGAAGGAGGAGGGGGAGGAGGAGGAGGGAGGAAGAAGGAGGAGGAGGAGGGGGAGGAGTGATGAGGAGGAGGTAGAGGGAGGAGGAGGAGGTAGAGGGAGGAGGAGGGAGGAGGCGGAGAGGGAGGAGGAGGAGGGAGGAAGGAGGAGGAGGAGGGAGGAGGAGTGATGAGGAGGAGGGAGGAGGAGGGATGAGGAGGAGGGAGGAGGAGGAAATGTGAAGGGAGGAGGAGGGAGGAGGTAGAGGGAGGAGGAGGAGTGAGGAGGAGGAGGAGGAGGGAGGAAGAAGAAGGAGGAGGGAGAAGGAGGGATGAGGAGGAAGAGGGAGGAGGAGGAATGTGAAGGGAGGAGGAGGAGGGAGGATGAGAAGGCAGGAGGAGGGATGAGGAGGAAGAGGGAGGAGGAGGAATGTGAAGGAGGAGGAGGGAGGAGGTAGAGGGAGGAGGAGGGAGGAGGAGAGGGAGGAGGAGGGAGGAGGAGGAGGAAGAGGGAGGAGGAGGAATGTGAAGGGAGGAGGAGGGATAGGGAGGAGGGGGAGGGGAAGAGGGTAGGAGGAAGAGTGAAGAGGAGGAGGGAGGAGCTAGAGGGAGGAGGAGGAGGGAGGAAAAGGGAGGAGGGAGGAGGAGGAGGAAGAGGGAGGAGAAGGAAGGAGGAGAAAGAGGGAGGAGGAGGATGGAGGAGGGAGTGGGAGGAAGAGGGAGGAGGAGGAAGAGGGAGATGGAGGAGGGAGAGGGAGGAGGGGAAGAGGAAGAGGGTAGGAGGAGGAGGGGAGAGGAGGAGAAGAAGGGAGAAGGAGGGAGGAGGAGAAGGAGGGAGGAGGAGAAGGAGGGAGGAGGAGAAGGAGGAGGAGGGAGGAGGAGGGGAGAGAAAGAGGGAGGAGGCAGAGGGAGAAGAAGGAAGGAGGAGGAGGAAGGAGGGAGAGGAAGGAGGGAGAATGAGGAGGGGAGGAAGGAAAGGGAGGTGGAAGAGGAGGAGGAGGGAGGAGGAAAGAGGTAGGGGAGGAGGAGGTAGAGGGAGGAGGAGGAGGAAGGAAAGGGAGGAGGAAGAGGAGGAGGAAGAGGAGGAGAAGGGAGGAGGAGGGTGGAGGGAGGAGGAGGAGGTAGGAGGAGGAGGAAGAGGGAAAAGGGAGAAGGAGGAGGGAGGATGATGAGGGAGAAGGAGGCAGGAGGAGGAGGAGGGAGGCAGGATGAGGAGGGAGAGGGAGAAGGAGGGAAGATGAGGGAGGAGGCGGAGGGAGTAGGAGGGAGTAGGATGGAGGAGGTGGGGAGAGGAAGAGGGAGAAGGAAGAAGGAGGAGGGAGGAGGGAGAGGGAGGAGGAAGAGGAGGAGGGTGGAGGGAGGAGGAGAGAGTTCGCCATTCCGAATTCATACTCGTCTAGTTCTTCCCTTCTACACGACTGTAGATAACTTCCTTACACATAAAAAGATGAATTGTTATTGATATTGCCGTGGCATGGAGGAATATCAGCAGCAGAGTTGATCCAAAAAACCAAAGACTGAGATCTACGGAGAGCCATGAACGCCTACGCCAGCCGGCACGGCACTTGATGATGATGCTTGCCGTGTGACGATTCTGTGTAGTCACGTCATTTTCTTCCCTTTCCCTAGCGTTTTGGTTCGGGGATTCTTTCATCATCATCATCATATATTTACGTACGTATTTTGGGAGGGGGAGGAGGGAGGAGGAGGAAGAAGAAAAAAAAACTATGACAGTTGACAGCTCTGGAATGAAAGGAAGGCGTGTAGAAAATTTCTTCTCAATCGGATGGGCCGTTCGCGAACAAATAAAGGACATACATATTTACATACATATATACATACACTTTGTTTTATAGATATAGAAGATATAGTAATGAAATGGGCAGTGTATTATCGTAGGCACAATAAGTGGCTAATGAAGCAGATTGTGGCACACACGACGTATCCCGAGTGCAGTGATGGTAATCTGAGTTGAACTGAATTCTAGTCGCCTTATTTAATGACATAAAAGAGCAAATGACCTACTTACGTCGATATGCGATGGACTAACATCTTGATTGGGCATTGAATGGATAAACCCAAACATGCTTAACTGATGTCAGTGCCACACACAGATGTGGGTTTGGACCACACCTGGTGCACAATCAACAGGTATGTCAAGTTCCATTCACTGAGCGTTAAAGTTGTGTAACAACCGCGAAACAAATAACACGATAACCCTATTAAGGCGATATATTGTCCTTCTTTTCTAATAGGAAGTCACATTTGGCGATTTACTAATTCCTCTCCCCCCCCCCCCCCCCCCCCCCCCCCCCCAGCACTTAATCAGTGAGTGTTTCTGGTGAGTTGCCCTTGTCTGCCAGCCTTCACTACAAAAACACCGCTGTTAAACATCGTTCGTTCGTTCATTCATTCATTCATTCATTCAGTAGCATGTTCTTTGCAGAACCTCGCTCCCATAACAATCTTCCGGAAAACCTCTCGATCATAAGCAAGATGTCCCGCGTCCGATACACCCATCTGGAGATCATCCGCCACTTTCTTCACCTATCTTCTATTTGGCCTTCCTTTTTCTCTCTTCCCAGGCATATACCCCTCCATTATTGTTCTCTCCAAACTTTCGTGACGTTTCAAGTGACCAGAATATTTCAGTTGTCTTTTGTTTTATCGTCTTTAATAGCCATCCTTCTTCAATATTCAGATCTTGTTTAAACAAATCAAGTGATTGCGACTCTGCACCCTACTGCCAGAACAGCAAGTCAAAAGGGGCGAAGGCAGACAAGAGCAATATGCAAGGGACCAAAGAAAAATAATAAACCATCTCATAACTGGTGTCCCCAGCCGCCACACGCTGGGGGAGATACTGAGGAGGGATCCCGAGCACTAATGGATTGAATGCTTCCATGTGCAGTGAGGATAAAATGTCGACTAACAAAACATCGCATTCTTCTGCAGCAAGCCACATCAAAGTGTAAACCAGTGTTTAAAAAAAAAAAAAAACAATTCCACAAGTAAAATAAAAAAATAATCCACAATTGTGTTTGGTTACTGGTGAAACCTTTCTTTGGCTCTTTCCTTTCTCGCTTTGCAAGCGCCGACCTTGTTAATTTTATACTGTTTTATACAGACACCTGGTCTTCCCTCTGTCTCTCCAGCAGCAGATCTGAAAACACTGCAGACGATATCTCCCCTTACCCGCTCCCCGTTTCTTTTTTTTTTTTCTGGCCGGGGAAACTCGCTGTAATGTTGCCCGGTATTTAAACTGCCGAACCGGGCGAATGTGAGAAATCAACAGTTTCACCATTAGGGCGTTCATGAAATTTACAGTCTACAGGTTTTTTGTAGGTGGGCGTTAGCGGGTCTGTGCGTCTTTGATACATTGACTTGTTTCTGATTGGTTTCTCTTTGATGGTTCATGTGTTATACATGTTTTTGTTTTTGGTAATAACTATTATTTCTGTTTTCTTGTTATTGAGGCTAAGTCCTTAGCTTTGACTTTGTATTGTAATTGTATATTCCATTTCTTGTAGGTACGTTTCCTTTTCAGCGATAAAAACCCTGTCTTCAGAATAATGCCGTTGTTTAAATTATGCACACCAACTGATATTGCTGACAAGTTTTGTATGGACACCCCAATTATTGGGCTGTACAAATTGAACAGCTCGGGTAATAGTGCCCAACCCTGTTTAACGCTTTCTTTGATGTGTTGGAAAGTTCCCAAATGGCAAACTGCTGAACGTTAATAAACACACACGTATCGTTTGGCGGCTAATAGAAGTAGAAGCAGTTTGTTTATTTATTATCTGTCTTAGTGACCTGACAGGGTCGCCAATTGATATTGCTGAACGTAAAATAGCCTGTTTGTGAGCCCGTATACCCGGGTTCGAAACACAGCGGTGCTGGTTTTTTCGAAAAAGGTATAGAAGCCGGTCGTTCAGAAAGCAATGTCAAACTACTGAACGTAACACTTGCCTAGTACATCAACAGCAGCTGAAAATACTGATGTTGACTGCAACGTCCCGTAAGGGATACGCAACAAAATTAAATTAATTAAAATAGCCTAGTAAATCATGAACAGCAAACCGACTTTTTAACAGACCGAGTGGATCAGTCGCAGTGTCAGTGGACCAGTCACAGTGTGAGTGAATCAGTCACAGTGGGCGGATCAGTCACAGTGAGTGGATCAGTCAGTATGTGAGTGGATCAGTGATAGCGTGAGTGAATCAGTCACAGTGTGAGTGGGTCAGTCACAATATGAGTGGATCAGTCAGTGAGTGGATCAGACACAGTATGAGTGGATCAGTCACAGTGAGTGGATCAGTCACAGTGTGAGTGGATCAGTGATAGCGTGAGTGAATCAGTCACAGTGGGTGAATCAGTCACAGTGTGAGTGGATCAGACACAGTGAGTGGAGCAGTCACAGTGACTGAATCAGTCACAGTTTGAGTGGATCAGTCAGTGTGAGTGGATCAGTCACAGTGAGTGTATCAGTCACAGTGAGGGGATCAGTCACAGTGAGTGGATCAGTCACAGTGAGTGTATTCACCAGCCCTAGACTACACACTTCCTGCCGCTAGCACGCCGTCTGTAACCCAGCTTCCAGATGAACTTTTCCACGAACGCCCAGAAAAAAATGTTGGTGCCTCGTGTGTAAATAGTATAAAACAGATCTTGACTGCAGCTGAAATATAGGAATAAATGTAAAAACCGCAAATAAAATAGGTCTTGATATGGGAAACAAATATAAAGATAGCATGTAAAAGCCATTGACTGTACTAGGATATATGAATAAATGTAAGGATTGCAGGTCACATCAATCTTGTCTTCTGCAGCATGTTATACAAAATGAAATAAAAACGGCGTGCTGAGATCATGTGGAGAAACAGCATGCAGAAACATATAACCTTTATCTCACACTGACACCAAGCCAGATGAATAGACATGAAACCAGTGACACAAATCCTACTTGTAAATGAACGGAAGCTGTTTAAAACTATAACACCCCGAGGACAAGTAATATACATTGTAGGGGAGACGCGTGAGTCCACTGAAATAGCATGCGAAGAAAGGCAAAGAATCATTATATAACCAGGTTGGTCCTTTTCATAACGTCGCTGTCATTTTAGCACGCGGAAGATTCTGGATCGTTGACCGTCCTTGTGCGTTTGTGCTCCGCGCGTGTCTTCACTGCCCTGTGTCCCTCTTCGTGCCGGTCGACCCTTTGTCTCCTGATCCAGGAACCATACTTTCGGTTACTATTCTTTCCAAGCCACAGTTCATAAATAAACACACATAGTATTGTTTGGCACTACATAGAGGTGTTTCCAAGGCACCAGGGCCAGGTTCTATACTGGCCAAGACCTACTGATACGTCCTAGTCGCGTGTCCTGAGCAACAGGTCCCTTTGGGGTCCTGGCTAACGTAGTAGGATCGCTGATTCCCTCGAAGTCTGAGAGTACCTGCCTGCACGGCGAGGAACCACCAGTCTGCACACCAATAAGCCAGACATGGGACAACGGATATTCATGTAAACCCCAGTCCGGTATGACATCACATTGATGTTGGACAACAGGATGTCTTCATCCGACATACAGGACTTCACGCTGGATTTCACAGCCAGCAAACGCAAGCAAGCAAGCATAGAAGGAGAAAAAGGAATTAGAGTTTAGAATCAAGTTTAGAGAAGAATTTCCAAGCCACAGTTCATAAATAAACACACATAATATTGTTTGGCACTCATAGAAAGAGAAGAAGGAAGTAGAGTTTAGAATATATTTTAGAGAAGAATTTCCGAGCCACATGGACGTTTAACATGTCCAAAATATGTTAGTTTCTCGTTGTGGTCCTGTTTATAAGCCAGCTGTCGATGTTCACATCCCAATATAAAAATGTAAACATATTTCTTCATGTTGGTGCGGGGTATTCTAAGAAGTATTCTATTTTGTAAGTTCTCAAAGTGGCGATTTTTCTTCATTAGTGGTTGCGAAATGGTCCATGACTCACATTTGTATGTTTGCACAGGAAAAATGTATGTTCTCAATTATGTTCCTGATTTAATTGTGTTTGCTTGGTTCAATCTCTGCATTGCTAAAGTTACGTCTTAGTCCTTTTTAAGATTCTGAGCACATTGTATAAGGAGCACAATACAAGGTCCCATGTTAGAAAAACAACACATATGTACCAATTGGTCGATCTTCTTCACATGGTTGGTATTCCTCGCAAAGCTGCTCTGCTTCATCGGATTGATCTTTCTTCAAAGGTTGGTCGTTGTACCAATATTGATTTTTCAACCCAATTTTGATGTTACTCCTTATGTTGATATTAATTTCATGCTGATGTTACTTCCGATGTTGTTGTTACTTCCAATGTTGAAGTTAATTCCAACGTTGATGTTACTTCCAATGTTGATTATTCTCCCGGTGTTAATACTTCTCCTTGAGTTGATCTTCCGTGCTGGGTTGATCAGTGTCGTTATTAGTCTTATCTTCTACAGTGTAATTCACGCGCGCACAAATTGTCAGGTAACACTAAACAGCAGGTACACATCTGCGGGTACAACGGATTCGAACCAGTTATCTTCACATGCACCGCGAACTTCCACAATCTAGACGCGATGTGATACAATGACAGATATCGTTCCACGTCGCTTTATTTAACACAGTGGTTCTCAACCTTTTTTTGGCCCCTCCCCCCTGCCCCCCCTCCCATATTTCAGAATCTCCCCCCCCCT
>JACEFZ010022682.1:0-59168 GCA_014155875.1 Cepaea nemoralis | reverse complement strand
TTAAAAAGGTTAGGGGAATTTTCCAAGGGGCCCTTAACTGTAGGCGGCAAATTCTCTCCGGCTCTTTTTTTGCTGATCAAAACTTTTTTCAAAGTCTGGCGTTACTCATAGTTTTCATCAAGCGGCTTTTAATTTTTCGTATTGTTTTCATGTCCTGGTGGTAGGCGTGAGTAAACCTCAAAACCCCAAACCTCGCAACCCGGGGATAATTTAGATTCCATCTGCTTCTATCCGCCTGATGGACTCCCATGACTTCGAAGCGATTCGCATATTGGCAAATCGTTCTTTAGCTCCTCTAAACAGCTAAGAAACTTCATAGCTTGGAAACCATGTCCCTCATTTTGTTTGAACCATGTGAAGATGATCCCCCTTTCTATCCCTCCGTTTCTCCCTTAGTTTTGTTTTGATTTTAGTTTTCGCATGCAGTAATTCATTTCTCTTATCTTTTGGGCCCCTTTTCCTTTTCCCAACTTTTGGGGGCCTCTTCCATCCAACTCTTGGCGGTCTTTCCCATTTCCAATCTTTTGGGCGTCTTTTCCATTTCCATTCTTCTAAATTCCAACTGGGCCTTTCGTCTTCCCTTTCTGCTTGGCGAATTCCCCTCTATCTCCTTACTAATCATTAGGCCAAACCAAACAAACCAATTTCTTCTTTTTTTGCCCTTAGTTCTGCCGTAGTTATTTTGGGAGGGGCCATAGTTAAAAAGGTAAGTAGCAATGATAAAACCCCAATCAGTCATAATTATCCTATATAATTTAATGTTATTAAAATTTATATTTATAATATATATATATATATATATATATATATATATATATATCAATTTATCTATGTCAAATCTTTATTTATTTATCTACGCACCACACATACACCCAAAACCATCCTAAACCCCACAAGAGGAGATTTGGGATAAAGACTTATGTAACGTGTAAAAGTGTGCACAAATAGGTAAAGTGTCTTAACACCTATCCACATTCATCCTGTCTGGGTCTGTATTTTTCCCTACATATACCACAGACGTGCTCTCTTTAAAATCACCTTCTTTATAGATATCTGGACGTGTTCCCCTTTATTTTCACCATATATCCAATGGGCGTGCCTCCATTAAAAGTCCTCAATTGTATACTAATATGTTTTACCATAGGGGGTATTGTACCCCGCAGCTCCACTATTTAAAGTCCTTGTCGTCCCGGGGGGGGGGGGGGGGAATCAACAACCCCCCTTTAAAATCCCTTTTCTTTGGAACATATCAGATCTGAGTTTACACTCTCCCATTCTGTTTTCTACTCTCTCTCTCTCTCTCTCTCTCTCTCTCTCTCTCTCTCTCTCTCTTCTCTTATTCCTTCATAACATACCCCGCCCAAACAGTTTCCTCCAACAATTAATAAAACATTTAATGCTGAAAATTTGTCATTGTATGTATTAAAATGTGTATATTAATTTGTGGTGTTTCTATTGTGTAGGTGAGAAAAGATTGACTGTCCAGATTCATCTCACAGTGCTCATCACATAACAGCATATTTGTCACCACAGCAAAAGAACTTGTTTACTCTCACCCAGTATAGTGTCTCTCAAACTGATGAGGATTTTCTTCACAATACCTTGACAACGTTAGAATTAAACAGTTTTTTTCACCACTGCGTGTTTTAGTAGATAATGTCTTTCCTTTTGACTACCCAAATCACATGAACCACATGATATTCCAGGTAATGTTTATACCTCCGATATCATCGAATGACTTTCGTCTCTATATGGATACATAATTCCAACAAACACTGTCTATAGAATATCACTGATTCATGGTTTTCATCTTATTCGTTACTGTTCTGTTTATCCATAAAAAATTCGGGCCCTTATAGCCTCTTCTTTTAAAAAGGATATTTCAGGTGCACAATATTGAATTTCCGATCTAGGTTTAGTTGCACTTTATTCTGCTGTAAGTCTCTAAGCCAAAAAAATCCCTTATAGGTATCCGTTAATGCTAGAACCTGCTGACCTGTATGTATGACATCCGACTTCAATCGGGCCCGATATTTATTACTTTACCAGATTAGAGTCCTTCTTTCTTTTCCGGAGTGTTGCTATTGCTTTGGTCATGGGAAACCCTTTGAAAAGAAATAAACAAATGCTGTCAAAGACTCAACCGCATCCCCTCCGCCAGGGAGAGCGGTCAATCCTGGAGGGACCAGGAGGAGATACGGTGCCCGAGGCAAGAGCAGGGGAGATGAGGGAATCGTGGAAGGTTAGCCACTCCCTCAGAATACACGCAGGCGGTGTTCAGAGAGTTAGCACTCTAATCACGATACCACCGCACCTCATGAAGCCAGAGCACAGTTGAGTAGACACGCAACAGGCCACGTTTTGCCAGCAGCGTGCGATGTGAGGTAACACGCACGAAGGAGAAGGTCACCCCCGCGGGGTGTGTAAGCACGGGAGAGATGTCCGGCAGACGGGAGACTGGACTTGGGGCGTTCACAATCGTGTAGAATAAACGTTAGGGGGTTTTTGTGTTCACTCGTAGATAGAGTTAGCATAGGGTTAGCAGTTTGTGTTAGATAATTCTGTGGCTGTATATTGTGTATTGCATTAGCGACTGTTTACCGCTTGTAAGCGAGCCAACGGCAATAAAATGGACCATGCATTTTGCCTCCCACACGACTTGCAAGTTGTCTTGTACGAGTGTGTGAGAAGTACCCGATGATGCTGTCAGTTAAGTTGTTGACAGGCCAGGGTAATTGTGGTGCCAGAAGTGGGATAATAGACAACGAAGAACTGATTTAACAGTGGAAATAAAGCTTTACGCGCGGAAGCGAAGTAGGTAAAGCCTGTCGCACACACTCTTGTAGAATGGTTGTTAAATATTATATCAGGGACATGAAGCAATTCATGTGTTGACCCTAATAAAGTCAACTTTGTATGGGTAGTAAGTTAATTTACTATGTGAGGGCAGGTCTTATAAGACAACGGTCCGGTTCAGACATACCGCTGATAAATATAATATAGCATGTGAGAAGGGGCTCACGCCAACCAGGCAAGTTTGTGGCGATTGCCAGTAGCCAAGTGAGGCTTTACTACATTGTGACAAATAGTTGTTAAATAGTCCTATTTGAAAGCCCAGAGCCAGGTTATCTAGAGTCTTTGACAAAAATTAGAGACACTAATTTTTTGTGTAGAAACCTCCTTGCGTCACAACCAATAAGTGAAAGTTGATGACGCAACACAAGGGGGGCGGGTGTGTGTAAAAGACTCAACCGCATCCCTCCGCCAGGGAGAGCGGTCAATCCTGGAGGGACCAGGAGGAGATACGGTGCCCGAGGCAAGAGCAGGGGAGATGAGGGAATCGTGGAAGGTTAGCCACTCCCTCAGAATACACGCAGGCGGTGTTCAGAGAGTTAGCACTCTAATCACGATACCACCGCACCTCATGAAGCCAGAGCACAGTTGAGTAGACACTCACAGGCCACGTTTTGCCAGCAGCGTGCGATGTGAGGTAACACGCACGAAGGAGAAGGTCACCCCCGCGGGGTGTGTAAGCACGGGAGAGATGTCCGGCAGACGGGAGACTGGACTTGGGGCGTTCACGATCGTGTAGAATAACGTTAGGGGGTTTTGTGTTCACTCGTAGATAGAGTTAGCATAGGGTTAGCAGTTTGTGTTAGATAATTCTGTGGCTGTATAGTGTGTATTGCATTAGCGACTGTTTACCGCTTGTAAGCGAGCCCAACGGCAATAAAATGGACCATGGCATTTGCCTCCCACACGACTTGCAAGTTGTCTTGTACGAGTGTGTGAGAAGTACCCGATGATGCCTGTCAGTTAAGTTGTTGACAGGTGCTATCAACCTAACTCAAACTCATTAGAAGTGAGAGTAGGCTTATGGCCGTTATCAGTATTACTTCTAGAGATTCAGAGAACCGACATCTGACATAAGACCTAGGAGTTATAACCATAACCTAAGATTAGTAAGAATTGAAATGTCATAAAAGAGCTCAGAAATCCCAGTAACCATTTATACGAGAATCTCGTATCATACTTAACCTATATTATCATAGTACTTATTCTATCGAGTGCACTGGTATTTTACACAATCCACTCCGTTACTTCTCAGCTAAATTCGGCCATTATTACGGTCTCACACTCAAATACACTATGTTAGATTTATACTCTACACCACAACTACCTTATAATTATCATCAGGTGAATCGGAAATACTAATTGCACAATAAATACAAAACGCTCGTCAGTATTATCCGACTTGAAACAGTGTAACTCCCTTTTCATAATCACTCAAGAATAAACCACCACTTCTCTCGTGGAAGCCAAGTAGCACACTCAATTCCACTAGAATTTCCAGCCTATTAATACTCTGGCTCTGTACGACTATATGGGTTATTCCACCAACTCCCCCTCCTGTCCTCTTCATCTATTTCTCAATACAACCGAATTTCCCCTTTGATGTCCCGGTAATTTCAGGACACCAATGATTATTTACTCGTCTCCTGCGATCACCGATATTCGCCTCCGTTACTACAAAAGGCTGTGATATGGCGTGATCGCTAATCTCCGTTTTCCCACTTCAAAGTTAGTGAAATATTTTATCGCGATACATCGGTGTTCAAAGGTTTTGAAATCGCTGTTTTTCCGTCGTCCGTTAATTTAAATACGAACTCTGGTCTTTGAAGTTTCCTGGTCGACAATCTTCCGTTATCCACGAGACTTGGTTCTCGTCTTCAATCGTTCCGATCGTTCAATTAGGGCTCTCCCAACAAACAAAATGCCGCGGCTTAGACCATCTATCTTTCTTCTAGTAACATTTTGGATCGTTGACCTCTAGTATCGTGACAATGCCCTCAATGTCATAGAGGCCATGCCAACTCTTGACCACCTGGACACTCTTCCTACCATAACAGAAGTTAAGAGGGCTATAAATAAAATTGCATCTGGCAAGGCTCCAGGTAAGGATGGGATTCCAATAGAGGTAATCAGAAGTGGGCAAGAAACACACATTCTGTGTATTGTTGGAAAAGTATTTGCCAGAATTGTTCTGCCCATACTTCAAGTCCTAGGAGACCAAGTCTACCCCGAATCACAGTGTGGCTTTCGACAGAACCGGTCTACCATTGATATGATATTCTCATTGCGACAAATGCAAGAAAAATGCCGTGAACAGAATCAACCACTGTTTATTGCCTTCATCAACCTCACAAAGGTATTTGATTTGGTCAGTCGTGAGGAAGATTAAAGAAGATTGGCTGATCACCACCTCTTCTGTCCATTGTGGAATCGTTCCACACAGGCATGAAGGGTATAATCTAGTTGGATGGTGCAACTTCTGAAGAGTTTGAAATCAATAGTGGAGTTAAGCAAGGTTGTGTACTAGCTCCCACCGTCTTTGGAATATATTTTTCACTTCTACTGAAATATGCCTTTCGTAATCAGGATGGTGGTATATACATTCACTCACGCTGAGATGGCGGCCTCTACAATGCTCAGAGATTGAAGGCCAAGACCAAAATTAAGAGGGTACTGATCAGAGAGTTGCTTTTTATAGATGGTGCGGCTTAGACCATCTATCTTTCTTCTAGTAACATTTTGGATCGTTGACCTCTAGTATCGTGACATAGGCCCCCCTCTTAAGAGAGTTGACCGTGTCGACTCTTACTCTCTGGAGGTTCGATCCAGATGTTCTCCCTCAACCTATTCCTCTTCTTCAGGATCTGGGTGTCTAGATAGAAAATCAGCTCCTACATTCTCCTTACCAGGAATATCCTCCATGAAATTATTTCACAGCCCATACAAGTGATAAGCCTTCTCTCTCAACCGTAGAATAATTCTTTTCCCCCAGGCGAAGTTTCTTACTGGCGTATGCCACTGGTGTCAAAACCGAAGCGTCATCCCTCCCTTCCGTTCGGCGACTTCACTGACACCCAATATCCTCCTCCTGACCTACCTTAATGTTGGCCCATCGTTCCTGTACGTTTGGTCGACCTCTTTCGACTTGCGTAAGCGACGGCTCACAATACAGACGGATCGTCCCATCCTGACTGTAACAGTGTCTCCATATCCTCTTGGTTTCCCCAAACTTTGCATCCTGGGATTTTTGGTATCGTCCTCTTTGGACAGAATCGTCTACTCCAAAACTCCTGTAATTTTGTATCCAGGACCATCTCGGGCGATATTGGATCTGGTCAGTCAATCTTCGGTTGGAGTCCTGGTTATCTCTCGCCTTCCCGACGTTACCCACCCCTTCTGAACTGGGTTACTAGCGAATGTTTCACTATTGTCCTTTCCATGACGTGTGATTTCCCTCCTCTCTTTGGCTGGAAAATCTGACCTACCTCGTACGTTCCGATAGGTCCTCCTATGTAGTACTTGGGATCTCTGGTCTTCGTCTGGGCCTGTAACCTTTTCTTAATGACTTCCATCACCATAATGTGAGAAGATTTGCTCTATGATCTCTCCTCATATTTCCGAAGGAGATGCTTAGGGAGACTTTTCAGTTTTCCCCTGATCCGGATTTCGTTGGTATTTTTGGACACAACTTTTACCACAGGATAAGGTCCTTTCCATCCTACTTGGAGTATATTGGTCTCTGCTGGACCCCACACTTCCACTTTGTCTTCCACCTGAAGAGCTATTTTACTCTTCGTCCTATTCTTGGGTGGTGCCTTATGGCACTCTGTGCAAGACTTCTCTAACCGGCGTACATCTCCGGTCATTCCTGGCCAGCAATAATGGCTCGATATCTGTTACAACGTCTCTCTGACACCCATATGTCGATTCTCGGCTATGGTGTATCCACTCTGAAGAATGTGAGGACGGTGGGTCTCTGGAACCACCAACTGCTCGTGCAGGTTGTCTCCTCTTCCCGCGCTCGGATAGAGCATTCGATTCCTCAGAAAGTACTGTCCCCGTTTTGGTGGCTCGGAACTTCTTTGCAGCTTCCTGTAACAAGGACGCAACGTAGTATCCTTCCTCTGGGCAGTATGCAATTCCCCTAGCGCTGAGTTGTCGCATAGTGTCTCTGCCTCTTCTTTCTTCCCTTGAGATCCACTAGCTAATGTTCCCCTATGGGCGGGCTGTTTGGGCACCCCCAAGAACACGTATATCGTACCAATGATCACTGGAAATAGGGAGTCAGATTATACGGCTGCAGGAATAATGCCCGCGACGTACCTGGACTTAATCTCCACCTTGGCGATTGGCAGCGTCATGGTAACAGCACTCCTCGTTGCCGGCTGTATCTCAATGGTCTCCCCTGTAAGTTGGTCTGGGCGTACTAGACTGGCATCTATCACAGCTTCCCCGTCCAAACCCGTATCGTAGAGACAAGTAACCTGCTGGCCATTGACTTCAATCAATTCGACCAAAGATGACCTCTCTTGGTCCAGAATTCCTTCAAAGACCTCGACCTTTTCGGTGGCACTTGCCCTTGGAGCCACACGGCAGGCCGCGAAGTGAGAGCTTTTCTTTTTCGATCTGCAGTCATTTGTGTTGTGAGAGGGCGACTTGCAGATCGAGCACCACTTCTCAGACCACTGTCGTGTCGGTTGAGAGTTGAGTGGGCTCTGTCTTCCATCCTTCTTTTTCTCTGGACTCTTCTCTGTGTGCTCTTCATAAGGTTCCACTTTCCTAGCCTCCAAATTTTTATATTTCTTTCGGTCATGTTTCTTCTTACCCTCGGTGTTTGGTATATTGGTTTCTTTAGCTTCCCCATGGACTTCTACGAATCTTTCCGCCAGCTTACTCACAACATCAAGCCGTTCCGCTCCTTGTTCTCCTAAAAATGTTTTCAGTGATTCTGACATTTCCTGGCGCATCTGGTATACTACCATCAGCTATTCCAGACTCTCATAGTCCCGCTTGAACTCTGCCAAATCCATCCATTTTTGGAGGTATGATTTCAGCCTTAAACTGTAGGCGGCGAATAGTTCTCCCGGCTCTCTTTTTGCTGATCAAAACTTCTTTCGATATGTCTGTGCTGTTATCTCATAGTGTTTCATCAAAGCGGCTTTAATTCTTCGTAGTTGTTTTCATGTCCTGGTGGTAGGCGTGAGTAAACCTCGAAACCCGAACCTCGCAATCCCTGGGATAATTTAAGATTCCATCTGCTTCTATCCAGCCTGATAGCGACTGCCATGACTTCGAAGCGATTCGCATATTGGTCAAATCGTTCTTTAGACTCCTCATAAACAGCTAAGAGAAACTTCATAGCATGGTAACCATGTCCACTCATGTTGATTGAACCATGTGAAGATGATCCTCCTTCTATCCCATCCGTTTCTCCCTTAGTTTGTGTTTTTATTTCTAGTTTTCGCATGCAGTATTCATGTTCTCTTATCTTGTTGGCCTCTTCCATTTCCAGTCTCTTGGCGGCCTCTTCCATTCCCAATCTCTTGGCGGTCTGTTCCATTTCCAATCTCTTGGCGGTCTGTTCCATTTCCATTCTTCTCAATTCCAACTCGGCCTTTCGATCTTCCCTTTCTGCTTGGCGAAGTTCCCTCTCTATCTCCTGTACGTAATCAGTTAGTGCCGAACCAAACAAACCAATTTCTTCTCCTTTGCCCTTAGTTCTGCCGTAGTTAGTTTAGGAGTGGCGATAGTTAAAGAAGGTAAGTAGCAGGTTGAGTAAAGACACCCAATGCAGTCAATAATTACTCACTATATAAATTTAATGTTATATATATATATATATATATATATATATATATATATATATATATATATATATATATATATATATATATATCAATTTATCTATGTCTATCTATATAGTTATTTATCTACGACACACACAGTACACCACAACCAATCTCTCAACCACAAGAGGAGATTTAGGATAAAGACTTATGTAGACGTGTAAAAGTGTGCACAAGTAGGTAATGTGTCTTAACACCTATCCACATTCATCCTGTCTGGATCTGTATTTTCCCTACATATATCCCACAGACGTGCTCTCATTTAAAATCACCTCTGTATAGATATCTTGGACGTGCTCCCCTTTATTGTCACCATATATCCAATGGACGTGCCTCCATTAAAAGTCATCAATATGTATACTAATATGTATTTACCATAGGTAGGTATTGTACCCCGCAGTTCCACTATTTAATGTCGCTTGTCGTCCCGGGGGGGGGGGGGAGGGATTAACAAGCCCACCTTTAAGATCCTTATACTTTGGAACTATAGTCAGATCTGTGTCTACACTCTCCCATTCGTCTTCTACTCTCTCTCTCTCTCTCTCTCTCTCTCTCTCTCTCTCTCTCTCATCTCTCTCTCTCTCTCTCTCTCTCTCTCTCTCTCTCTTATTCCTTCATAACATACCCCGACAACAGTTTCCTCCAACAATTAATAAAACATTTAATGCTGAAAACTATGTCAGTTGTATGTATTGAATGTATATATGTAATTTGTGGTGTTGTCTATTGTGCAGGTGAGATAAGATTGACTGTCCTAAGATTCATCTCACAGTGCTCATCACATAACAGCATATATTGTCACCACAGCACAGAACTTGTTTACTCTCACCCAGTATAGTGTCTCTCAGACTGATGATGATGATGTCTTCACAATATCCTTGACAACGTTAGAATTAAACAGTTAGTTCACCACTGCGTGTTTTAGTAGATAATGTCTTTCCTTGTGAACTATCCAATCACATGAACCACATGATATTCCAGGTAATGTTTATACCTCCGATATCATCGAATGACTTATCGTCTCTATATGGATACATAATTCCAACAAACACTGTCTATAGAATATCACTGATTCACGGTGTTCATCTTATTCGTTACTGTTCTGTTTATCCAATAATAAATTCTGGCCTTATAGCCTCTTCATTTAAAGATAGTTCAGGTGCACAATATTGAATTTCCGATCTAGGTTTAGTTGCACTTTATTCTGCTGTAAGTCTCTTAGCCAGAATGCCTTATAGGTATCCGTTAAATGCTAGAACCTGCTGACCTGTATGTATGACATCCGACTTCAATCTGGCGATATTTATTACTTTACCAGATTAGAGTCCATTCTTTCTTTTCCGGAGTGTTGCTATTGCTTTGGTCATGGGAACCTGTCGAAAAGACAGTATCATGTGCTATCAACCTAACTCAAACTCATTAGAAGTGAGAGTAGGCTTTTGCCAGTTATCAGTATAACTTCTAGAGATTCAGAGAACTGACCTCTGACATAAGACCTAGGAGTTATAACCATAACCTAAGATTAGGTAAAGAATGAAATGTCATAAAAGAGCTCAGAAATCCCAGTAACCATTTATACTAGAATCTCGTATCATACTTATCCTATATTATCATAGTACTTATTCTATCGAGTGCACTGGTATTTTACACAATCCACTCCGTTACTTCTCAGCTAAATTCGGCCATTATTACGGTCTCACACTCAAATACACTATGTTAGATTTATACTCTACACCACAACTACCTTATAATTATCCTCAGGTGAATCGGAAATACTAATTGCCCAATAAATACAAAACGCTCGTCAGTATTATCCGACTTGAAACAGTGTAACTCCCTTTTCATAATCACTCAGAATAAACCACCACTTCTCTCGTGGAAGCCAAGTAGCACACTCAATTCCACTAGAATTTTCCAGCCTATTAATACTCTGGCTCTGTACGACTATATGGGTTATTCCACCAACTCCCCCTCCTGTCCTCTTCATCTATTTCTCAATACAACCGAATTTCCCCTTTGATGCCCCGGTAATTTCGGGACATCAATGATTATTTACTCGTCTCCTGCGATCACCGATATTTGCCTCCGTTATTACAAAAAGCTGTTATATGGCGTGATCGCTTATCTCCGTTTTCCCACTTCAAAGTTAGTAAATATTTTATCGCGATACATCGGTGTTCAAAGGTTGTGAAATCGCTGTTTTTCCGTCGTCCGTTAATTTAAATACGAACTCTGGTCTTTGAAGTTTCCTGGTTGACAATCTTCCGTTATCCACGAGACTTGGTTCTCGTCTTCAATCGTTCCGATCGTTCAATTAGGGCTCTCCCAACAAACAAAATGCCGCGGCTTAGACCATCTATCTTTCTTCTAGTAACATTTTGGATCGTCGACCTCTAGTATCGTGACAATGCCCTCAATGTCATAGAGGCCATGCCAACTCTTGACCACCTGGACACTCTTCCTACCATAACAGAAGTTAAGTGTGCTATAAATAAAATTGCATCTGGCAAGGCTCCAGGTAAGGATGGGATTCCAATAGAGGTAATCAGAAGTGGGCAAGAAACACACATTCTGTGTATTGTTGGAAAAGTATTTGCCAGAATTTTTCTGCCCAGACTTCAAGTCCTAGGAGACCAAGTCTACCCCGAATCACAGTGTGGCTTTCGACAGAACCGGTCTACCATTGATATGATATTCTCATTGCGACAAATGCAAGAAAAATGCCGTGAACAGAATCAACCACTGTTTATTGCCTTCATCAACCTCACAAAGGTATTTGATTTGGTCAGTCGTGAGGAAGATTAAAGAAGATTGTCTGCCCACCAACTCTTCTGTCCATTGTGGAATCGTTCCACACAGGCATGAAGGGTATAATCTAGTTGGATGGTGCAACTTCTGAAGAGTTTGAAATCAATAGTGGAGTTAAGCAAGGTTGTGTACTAGCTCCCACCGTCTTTGGAATATATTTTTCACTTCTACTGAAATATGCCTTTCGTAATCAGGATGGTGGTATATACATTCACTCACGCTCAGATGGCGGCCTCTACAATGCTCAGAGATTGAAGGCCAAGACCAAAATTAAGAGGGTACTGATCAGAGAGTTGCTTTTTACAGATGGTGCGGCTTAGACCATCTATCTTTCTTCTAGTAACATTTTGGATCGTTGACCTCTAGTATCGTGACATAGGCCCCCTCTTAAGAGAGTTAACCGTGTCGACTCTTACTCTCTGGAGGTTCGATCCAGATGTTCTCCCTCAACCTATTCCTCTTCTTCAGGATCTGGGTGTCTAGATAGGAAATCAGCTCCTACATTCTCCTTACCAGGAATATCCTCCATGAAATTATTTCACAGCCCATACAAGTGATAAGCCTTCTCTCTCAACCGTAGAATAATTCTTTTCCCCCAGGAGAAGTTTCTTACTGGCGTATGCCACTGGTGTCAAAACCGAAGCGTCATCCCTCCCTTCCGTTCGGCGACTTCACTGACACCCAATATCCTCCTCCTGACCTACCCTAATGTTGGCCCATCGTTCCTGTACGTTTGGTCGACCTCTTTCGACTTGCGTAAGCGACGGCTCACAATACAGACGGATCGTCCCATCCTGACTGTAACAGTGTCTCCATATCCTCTTGGTTTCCCCAAACTTTGCATCCTGGGATTTTTGGTATCGTCCTCTTTGGACAGAATCGTCTACTCCAAAACTCCTGTAATTTTGTATCCAGGACCATCTCGGGCGATATTGGATCTGGTCAGTCAATCTTCGGTTGGAGTCCTGGTTATCTCTCGCCTTTCCCGACGTTACCCACCCCTTCTGAACTGGGTTACTAGCGAATGTTTCACTATTGTCCTTTCCGTGACGTGTGATTTCCCTCCTCTCTTCGGCTGGAAAATCTGACCTACCTCGTACGTTCCGATAGGTCCTCCTATGTAGTACTTGGGATCTCTGGTCTTCGTCTGGGCCTGTAACCTTTTTCTTAATGACTTCCATAACCATAATGTGAGAAGATTTGCTCTATGATCTCTCCTCATATTTCCGAAGGAGATGCTTAGGGAGACTTTTCAGTTCTCCCCTGATCCGGATTTCGTTGGTATTTTTGGACACAACTTTTACCACAGGATACGGTCCTTTCCATCCTACTTGGAGTATATTGGTCTCTGCTGGACCTCACACTTCCACTTTATCTTCCACCTGAAGAGCTATTTTACTCTTCGTCCTATTTTTGGGTGGTGCCTTATGGCACTCTGTGCAAGACTTCACTAACCGGCGTACATCTCCGGTCATTCCTGGCCAGCAATAATGGCTCGATATCTGTTACAACGTCTCTCTGACACCCATATGTCGATTCTCGGCTATGGTGTATCCACTCTGAAGAATGTGAGGACGGTGGGTCTCTGGAACCACCAACTGCTCGAACAGGTTGTCTCCTCTTCCCGCTCTCGGATAGAGCATTCGATTCCTCAGAAAGTACTGTCCCCGTTTTGGTGGCTCGGAACTTCTTTGCAGCTTCCTGTAGCAAGGACGCAACGTAGTATCCTTCCTCTGGGCAGTATGCAATTCCCCTAGCAGCTGAGTTGTCGCATAGTGTCTCTGCCTCTTCTTTCTTCCCTTGAGATCCAATGGCTAATGTTCCCCTATGGGCGGGCTGTTTGGGCACCCCCAAGAACACGTATATCGTACCAATGATCACTGGAAATAGGGAGTCAGATTATACGGCTGCAGGAATAATGCCCGCGACGTACCTGGACTTAATCTCCACCTTGGCGATTGGCAGCGTCATGGTAACAGCACTCCTCGTTGCCGGCTGTATCTCAATGGTCTCCCCTGTAAGTTGGTCTGGGCGTACTAGACTGGCATCTATCACAGCTTCCCCTTCTAAACCCGTATCGTAGAGACAAGTAACCTGCTGGCCATTGACTTCAATCAATTCGACCAAAGATGGCCTCTCTTGGTCCAGAATTCCTTCAACGACGTCGACTTTTTCGGTGGCACTTACCCTTGGAGCCACACGGCAGGCCGCGAAGTGAGAGCTTTTCGTTTTCGATCTGCAGTCTTTTGTGTTGTGAGAGGGCGACTTGCAGATCGAACACCACTTCTCAGACCACTGTCGTGTCGGTTGAGAGTTGAGTGGGCTCTGTCTTCCATCCTTCTTTTTCTCTGGACTCTTCTCTGTGTGCTCTTCATAAGGTTCCACTTTCATAGCCTCCAAATTTTTATATTTCTTTCGGTCATGTTGCTTCTGACCCTTGGTGTTTGGTATATTGGTTTCTTTAGCTTCCCCATGGACTTCTACGAATCTTTCCGCCAGCTTACTCACAACATCAAGCCGTTCCGCTCCTTGTTCTCCTAAAAATGTCTTCAGTGATTCTGACATTTGCTGTCGCATCTGGTATACTACCATCAGCTATTCCAGACTCCCATAGTCCCGCTTGAACTCTGCCAAATCCATCCATTTTTGGAGGTATGATTTCAGCCTTAAACTGTAGGCGGCGAATAGCTCTCCCGGCTCTCTTTTTGCTGATCAAAACTTCTTTCGATATGTCTGTGCTGTGATCTCATAGTGTTTCATCAAAGCGGCTTTTAATTCTTCGTAGTTGTTTTCATGTCCTGGTGGTAGGCGTGAGTAAACCTCGAAACCCGAACCTCGCAATCCCTGGGATAATTTAAGATTCCATCTGCTTCTATCCAGCCCGATTGCGACTGCCATGACTTCGAAGCGATTCGCATATTGGTCAAATCGTTCTTTAGACTCCTCATACACAGCTAAGGGAAACTTCATAGCATGGTAACCATGTCCACTCATGTTGATTGAACCATGTGAAGATGATCCTCCTTCTATCCCATCCGTTTCTCCCTTAGTTTATGTTTTGATTTCTAGTTTTCGCATGCAGTATTCATGTTCTCTTATCTTGTTGGCCTCTTCCATTTCCAGTCTCTTGGCGGCCTCTTCCATTCCCAATCTCTTGGCGGTGTTTTCCATTTCCAATCTCTTGGCGGTCTGTTCTATTTCCATTCTTCTCAATTCCAACTCGGCCTTTCGATCTTCCCTTTCTGCTTGGCGAAGTTCCCTCTCTATCTCCTGTACGTAATCAGTTAGTGCCGAACCAAACAAACCAATTTCTTCTCCTTTTGCCCTTAGTTCTGCCGTAGTTAGTTTAGGAGTGGCCATAGTTAAAGAAGGTAAGTAGCAGGTTGAGTAAAGACACCCAATGCAGTCAATAATTACTCACTATATAAATTTAATGTTATTTATATAAATATATATATATATATATATATATATATATATATATATATATATATATATATATATATATATATATATCAATTTATCTATGTCTATCTATATATTTATTTATCTACGACACCACACAGTACACCACAACCAATCTCTTAACCACAAGAGGAGATTTAGGATAAAGACTTATGTAGACGTGTAAAAGTGTGCACAAGTAGGTAATGTGTCTTAACACCTATCCACATTCATCCTGTCTGGATCTGCATTTTCCCTACATATATCCCACAGACGTGCTCTCATTTAAAATCACCTTCTGTATAGATATCTTGGACGTGCTCCCCTTTATTGTCACCATATATCCAATGGACGTGCCTCCATTAAAAGTCATCAATATGTATACTAATATGTATTTACCAATAGGTAGGTATTGTACCCCGCAGTTCCACTATTTAATGTCGCTTGTCGTCCCGGGGGGGGGGGGGGGGGGAGGGAATTAACAAGCCCACCTTTAAGATCCTTATACTTTGGAACTATAGTCAGATCTGTGTCTACACTCTCCCATTCTGTCTTCTACTCTCTCTCTCTCTCTCTCTCTCTCTCTCTCTCTCTCTCTCTCTCTCTCTCTCTCTCTCTCTCTCTCACTCTTATTCCTTCATAACATACCCCGACAACAGTTTCCTCCAACAATTAATAAAACATTTAATGCTGAAAACTATGTCAGTTGTATGTATTGAATGTGTATATGTAATTTGTGGTGTTGTCTATTGTGTAGGTGAGATAAGATTGACTGTCCAAGATTCATCTCACAGTGCTCATCACATAACAGCATATATTGTCACCACAGCACAGAACTTGTTTACTCTCACCCAGTATAGTGTCTCTCAGACTGATGATGATGATGTCTTCACAATATCCTTGACAACGTTAGAATTAAACAGTTAGTTCACCACTGCGTGTTTTAGTAGATAATGTCTTTCCTTGTGAACTATCCAATCACATGAACCACACGATATTCCAGGTAATGTTTATACCTCCGATATCATCGAATGACTTATCGTTTCTATATGGATACATAATTCCAACAAACACTGTCTATAGAATATCACTGATTCACGGTGTTCATCTTATTCCTTACTGTTCTGTTTATCCAATAATAAATTCTGGCCTTATAGCCTCTTCATTTAAAGATAGTTCAGGTGCACAATATTGAATTTCCGATCTAGGTTTAGTTGCACTTTATTCTGCTGTAAGTCTCTTAGCCAGAATGCCTTATAGGTATCCGTTAAATGCTAGAACCTGCTGACCTGTATGTATGACATCCGACTTCAATCTGGCCGATATTTATTACTTTACCAGATTAGAGTCCATTCTTTCTTTTCCGGAGTGTTGCTATTGCTTTGGTCATGGGAACCTGTCGAAAAGACAGTATCATGTGCTATCAACCTAACTCAAACTCATTAGAAGTGAGAGTAGGCTTTTGCCAGTTATCAGTATAACTTCTAGAGATTCAGAGAACTGACCTCTGACATAAGACCTAGGAGTTATAACCATAACCTAAGATTAGGTAAAGAATGAAATGTCATAAAAGAGCTCAGAAATCCCAGTAACCATTTATACTAGAATCTCGTATCATACTTATCCTATATTATCATAGTACTTATTCTATCGAGTGCACTGGTATTTTACACAATCCACTCCGTTACTTCTCAGCTAAATTCGGCCATTATTACGGTCTCACACTCAAATACACTATGTTAGATTTATACTCTACACCACAACTACCTTATAATTATCCTCAGGTGAATCGGAAATACTAATTGCCCAATAAATACAAACGCTCGTCAGTATTATCCGACTTGATACAGTGTAACTCCCTTTTCATAATCACTCAAGAATAAACCACCACTTCTCTCGTGGAAGCCAAGTAGCACACTCAATTCCACTAGAATTTTCAGCCTATTAATACTCTGGCTCTGTACGACTATATGGGTTATTCCACCAACTCCCCCTCCTGTCCTCTTCATCTATTTCTCAATACAACCGAATTTCCCCTTTGATTCCCCGGTAATTTCGGGACATCAATGATTATTTACTCGTCTCCTGCGATCACCGATATTTGCCTCCGTTATTACAAAAAGCTGTTATATGGCGTGATCGCTTATCTCCGTTTTCCCACTTCAAAGTTAGTAAATATTTTATCGCGATACATCGGTGTTCAAAGGTTGTGAAATCGCTGTTTTTCCGTCGTCCGTTAATTTAAATACGAACTCTGGTCTTTGAAGTTTCCTGGTTGACAATCTTCCGTTATCCACGAGACTTGGTTCTCGTCTTCAATCGTTCCGATCGTTCAATTAGGGCTCTCCCAACAAACAAAATGCCGCGGCTTAGACCATCTATCTTTCTTCTAGTAACATTTTGGATCGTCGACCTCTAGTATCGTGACCAATGCCCTCAATGTCATAGAGGCCATGCCAACTCTTGACCACCTGGACACTCTTCCTACCATAACAGAAGTTAAGTGTGCTATAAATAAAATTGCATCTGGCAAGGCTCCAGGTAAGGATGGGATTCCAATAGAGGTAATCAGAAGTGGGCAAGAAACACACATTCTGTGTATTGTTGGAAAAGTATTTGCCAGAATTGTTCTGCCCAGACTTCAAGTCCTAGGAGACCAAGTCTACCCCGAATCACAGTGTGGCTTTCGACAGAACCGGTCTACCATTGATATGATATTCTCATTGCGACAAATGCAAGAAAAATGCCGTGAACAGAATCAACCACTGTTTATTGCCTTCATCGACCTCACAAAGGTATTTGATTTGGTCAGTCGTGAGGGTCTGTTCAAGGCACTAAAGAAGATTGGCTGCCCACCACCTCTTCTGTCCATTGTGGAATCGTTCCACACAGGCATGAAGGGTATAATCTAGTTGGATGGTGCAACTTCTGAAGAGTTTGAAATCAATAGTGGAGTTAAGCAAGGTTGTGTACTAGCTCCCACCGTCTTTGGAATATATTTTTCACTTCTACTGAAATATGCCTTTCGTAATCAGGATGGTGGTATATACATTCACTCTCGCTCAGATGGCGGCCTCTACAATGCTCAGCGATTGAAGGCCAAGACCAAAATTAAGAGGGTACTGATCAGAGAGTTGCTTTTTGCAGATGGTGCTGCAATTACGACCCATTCTGAGGCAGAGTTACAATGTCTACTATCTGCATTCTCCAATGCTTGTTCTGAATTTATTTTAAAAATTAGTAAAAAAGTAGACACATATTATGTCACAAGGTGCACATGGGGTACCATCAATCTTTATTGACGACGCCAAACTAGAAATGGTAGACTATTTTACATATCTAGGATCAGTGATAAATAGAACATTATCAATAGATCAGGAAATCAACATCCGGTTAGCTAAAGCAGCAACAATAATGAACAGCTTAAGAAAAAGAGTCAGGGAGAACAAGAAATTTACTGCCAAAACAAAAGTCCTTGTCTATCAAGTCTGTGTCCTTAGTACTCTTCTTTATGGCAGTGAAACCTGGACAACTTACTAACAACAAGAGAAACATTTAAACAGCTTTCATATGCGGTGTCTGCGAAGAATTCTTGGTATTAAGTGGCAAGACAAAATCACAACTACTGAAGTATAGGAAAAATCAGGTCGTGTGACGGTTTAGTCCATGCTCAGTCTTCGTAGACTTAGATGGATAGGACATCTTAGGAGGATGGATGATGGTAGAATACCAAAGGACATCTTTTTTTTTTTTTTTTGGGGGGGGGGGGGGGGGTGGGAATTACAGATGGGTAAGAGATCTCAGGGTCGGCCTCTACTGCGATACAAAGATGTGTGTAAGCGGGTCATGATTGATACAGGCATTGATAATGCCCATTGGGAGCAAGTCGCCGTTGAACGTGTTGCATGTAGGGCAAACATCTGAAATGGAATAACGACAGAGGAGAAAATGATTGCAGATAAGTCACACACCCAGCTTGTGAGACTTAAGATGGTGCTTGATGGTGGAAATGACCACACGTTCACAAGCACCATTTGTGAACGAACATTTACAGCGCGAATTGACCTTATCAGTGACATTCTCTACCGCTATGGGTAAAAGGTATTATGCCTTTTTGAAGCACAAACTATCGTCTGACAAGACGGCAAGGTGCTAATAATATATGGTTCCAAATGCTGATGTATGTAGCGGGTTGAATAACCTTGAATAAATACCCCAATGGCTCGTGCAATTATCACCTATGCAGCAAAAGTCCAACTCTTCACCTTCTCTTGGCGGAACTGTTTTAACTAACAGGAGAAGGGGCGACGGTGAATCACTGGCGCCGAGAAATAACAAGAATGCTCTAGATGTGTTTGCACGTACACGCATGCGCAGACATGTGTGTGCTTGCCTACACGCCTAAACCTGAGTAAGGCCACAAGGTGCTGAAGACGGAGGCAACCAGCCAGGCGGCGCACCACTGAAGTCTGGATGTCACGCAATCATGCGTAATGTAATATGTCGACTACTGCTAAATATTATTGTGCTCGCTCTGCTTTTGACCCCCAGGCAGGTGCAGTGCCCGGCCCTATGCCTCAAATGACTCCAACCAAAGCTACTGGATTTCCTTCTCACATGTCTTGTGGAGCCAGGGGACCTGAGAATAGAGCGTCTGGCCATGCCAAACAAAAACTAAAACAAAAGCACTTGAATGTGGAGTGCGTTAGCAAAAAAAAAAGTATAACTAGAAAACATCTTGGTCAAAGAAAAGGTTAGATTATGTTGCTTGCAAGAAACTCACCTCAACGAAAACGAAATGATGTTTGGGAAAATGCCATTACTAAGGACACTACTTTCTGAACTTAGCAGTCAGCATAAGGTCACCATACAGGGAATACCATCCCACTGTGGAGCATCCTGAAACGACAGAGCTAATCGATTGGCTATGGAAGGAGCATAAGAAGAACAGCCTGATGTGCCCGTTACATACCACCAAAAGAAAATACTGATCAAATCAGTCAGAAGGCCACCAAAACCTGCTCAAGACGACTACCACGTTATGGACAGACCAGAACAAATCATTATTCTGCGCCTTAGAACAGTGTGGCGAAACGCCAGTGGCTCATGTCCTCATGCCTTCTATAAATTTGGGGAAATAGAGGGAAACAGCTTTCGGGAACCCACAGTTCCCATGCTCTACTTTAACAACCCGATCTTCTTAATAGAATTATTAGAAATATATCTTTCTTCCGGGAAAACCCGATAGGGTCCCCTACACCAAATGAGCACCAGTGCAAGTTCTGTTGCAATTCATGTCCGTTCCAGCACATACCGTTTGGTAGTTGCAGCATGTCAATTTGATTTAAAGATTAAGACAGAGGTGCAACCTACTACTGATGGAGGAATGAAAAGGTAAACTTGGGTTTTCTTTGGTCCAGCCAAACTTGGCCTATAAATCTCTGTTGTCTCAACTGGTGAAACGAACTGGCGAAAAGCCGGTTATGCACATATTGTGAGTGGGTTGACCGTTGGCCAATCTGACTAGGCGTCTTGTTCTTGGCATAGCAGGGGGAGTGAATCTGAACAATATATCTCCCCAGAGGATTTCATTTGTTCTTGGCGGCAGATGAGCTGTTGCTATCTTTCTTTCTACGGCTTGAACTAGGCATACTGTCATCTTTCTGTAGAATATAATTATTGGATAGCTACGGTATGCCGGAAGGAGGGAAGGGCTCCTTGGGGATGGGGTCCACCAATCTATGATCTATCTTCTTGAGCCGGAAGAGGCTATCCACAGTGCTATCTCTTTCGTCTTTTACTCGATAGGATGATGTCGGGAAGATAATGGACTTCTCTATCTCACTGAGAGAACCGGAACTCATCTACACTTATGGCTTGGGCAGGGCACTGCCGGTGCATTGGGGCGACAGCTCAGTCGAGAGCGGCGGCCGGAGGGGGTGGTATCTGCTTTCTTATTCTTGCTGGGAATAGGGAACGACACTTCTTTTCTATACAGAAATGTACCCACACAACACCACAAGAGCTTTGTCGTGAGAAAGGCCGGGTTTGCAAGTGAGAGGGAAGCATGGACATGAATGTGCCCAATATAATAAAGGCTTGGTATGAGTGTGGAGAGTGAGTCTTATATGCAAAAGGTTCCTAGGGTCAAACGACAAGACCTCGTCAAGCTGAAGGCCTAGTCTAGGAAAGACGCTGCCAATCCAGGACCTCTTGTCAGGTCGGGCCAATTCCATCAGGGCTCTTGATTAGTATTATTATGTATATATTTTGTTATGGCAACTGATGTGCTGAGACCATTAGGAGTCTCCCTGTCGGCTGTACCAGAAGTTTAGGCTGGAGACTCTCACAAATGTTTGTCCTTTCCAGGGTCCTTCTTTTGGAAGTAGGAACAGAGCTGAAGGTCTCGACAGGGCTCTACGCAGAAAGTATGTTTAGGACGATGCCATGTCAAGTTTTGGGCCATGACAGGTCTAGGAGTACGATCTCTACGAGATAGAGCCACTGCTGACCTTGAAAGAATGACCATCAGCTGTACTGACACATCACCAGTCATCTCGATACGCTAGGATCGAGTCCTTTTGTATTCTGGACTGAACCCCACCTAAATATCAGACCCACCCATCCTTGTCTGAGACAGTGAAGGATACCTACTCAATTCCCGCTCAGGAACTATTTCCTTTTTGTAAGAACTTTCCCTTAGCATTGTGACCAGGGATCACAGGACATTTTCCCACAAACATTAATCTAGTTCCACGGAGAACCGTTGTTGGTCAAACGAACCGGGAGGGAAAGCAAGGAGGACTTATCATTTGGTGAGCGATATGTGGACAGAACGGACCTTGACTACAGCTTGGTCTATGATGTAAAGCCTTGATGCTCTGTGTCTGAACTGAATTCTGTGTCCCGGTTTTGTCTGTGTAGAACTATCTGTTTTAACTGCCTTAATGTTTTCCTTTGCTGTTCTTGATTAGGTTAATACAATTACTGTCAAGTTGTTCTGACGATTGCCATGTTATTTATGCGTCAGCCAGAAATACACCTTAGAGATTAGGTCCCGAGGTCGAAAGAGAGAGTGACAGTGAGTCCAGGGAACGGAGGAGGGTTGGCAAGCAAAGACCTATCCCAGCCAGGGTTATAGAATAATATTGAAATATTGTTACCTAGTTACTTGGGACCCTCCACGTAGCTTGTTACAATTTCTGGGGGCACGTCGCGGGATATTTGAAATCCTGGTGGAGTTCTGGCTGATTTAGTGATAGGGGACAGATATTCTTGTCTACTATCAATAGGTTCTGCCTACCGTGCCTGGCTATTGTCTATACTCTTCCTGACACGGACTGACCGATATATGACGTGTTGTGGTCGTGTAATTTAACTTGTGTACTTGAGAGTGAAATTTAATATACAATTACCTCTTCCCTTACCCTCTGAGTGTAAGATGGCATCAGCAAAATTTAATGTTGCTGAAGTACAGGCTACAGGGCGTGAGATGGGTTATGATGGAGCGGAGTTACAGAAATATGTTCAGGAAGTGGAAAGAGACTTCAGACAGGCTGTGCGCGAAGCCACGAAAATTGAGGCTGAGGCTAGGAAGATGGAGGCCGAGCAGGCAGTCAGAGACCATGAGTTCCGTATGAGGGAGTTGGAGCTGAAAGCTCAAACTGCCAAGGAAAGCGAGGGTGCAGTTGGAGGCGCAGTTCTCCCTGACTCAACAACTTCTAGTGGCGGTCCATACCAGGCAATGAAGTTCCCATTACTCCCGTTCGATGAACACAAAGATAAGATCGACCAGTATCTTCACAGATTTCAGTCGATGGCTTTGGCTATGGGATTGGAGCGTGGGAAATGGAACTTGAAACTCTCACAGGGCCTGAGGGGGACCGCGTACGAGGTCTATTCAAGGTTGCCACCTGGTATGGAGAATGACTATGAAGGCCCTGGAAAAAGAATTATTGAAAAGGTTCCAGATGACAGCCCATACATACCGACAGCAGTTCAGAAAGTCGAAGAGAGAGCCAGGGGAGATGTTCGTAGCCTATAGTGTTCGACTGAAGTCTTACCTTTTGAAGTGGATGTCATTAGCTGGATTTGCTAACGACTATGAAAGTTTAGAAGAATTAGTGGTCGTGGACCAAATGAAGAGAATGATGCCTAAGCCATTGCAAACTTTCTTGCTTGAAAATGGGGCAGAAAGGTTAGACGTAGTAAACACATTAGCGGAAAGGTATGTGCTAGCTCATGGGGATAATGGGGAACTGTCACAACCCAATCCCTGACCACCAGACACATGGTCTGAAAAGAAGAAGAACCCTAAAACAGCTCACACCAAGAAGGAGGATCATTTCGATAAAGTTCCAATTAAGAAACCCTCTGGTAAGAGTCCACCTGGATCTCCTAAAAGAAAGTGGAGTGAAAAGTGGTGCGCCTACTGCAAATCTCCCACACACAATACGGCTGATTGCAGGCGCAAACAGAAAGACTCTCACTATGCTGCCTGTCTTGTAGAAACCGGGGAAGGGTCTAACAAGGAGGTAGAAGGGAGGGGTCTTGAGAACAAAGATTCAGAGAAACCACCAGTAGTAGAAACGATACTTGTGAACGGACAACCAGTCGAGTGTCTCTATGACACCGGTCTGCAGTTTGAGGCCGTAATTTCTTCACACTTAGTGAGCCCAGAGCAGCTAACCGGGGAGTCTATTGAGATTCAAACGGCGACCAAGAGTGCGGTAGCGATGTCTCTTCCGATTGCGAAGGTAGGACATCAAATCGAAATATGTTACCGGCACTATACAGGCAGCCGTTCTGCTCGATCCGATCTTCCCAATGATCTTGGGTTGTCGCTACGTCTTTCTAGGGATTCCAACAGAACCCATGTACGTAGGGCAATGCAAACCAGATCTCAATCGGGAGATGAGCAGACGCCGGCCTTGATCGTGAATCCCTTGCCTGGGGAGTTACGAGCTGCTCAAAGCCAGGATGCTACTTTGCAATCCTTGCTTTCAACCAGTTGCCAAAAAGTTCTGACCCACCAAGACGGGGTCAGTATTATATGAAGAATCGGTTACTGTACCGGAGAGCCGGAGTGGAGGAACGCCAGCATGGACAGCTGGTAGTTCCTAAGGCCTATCGGGAACAGCTTCTTCATATGGGACACACCATTTCATTCAGTGGACATATGGGTGTCGGGGCAACACTCCAGCGCATTTCCTGCCATTACTACTAGCCAGGGATGACTGGAGACGTGCGTCGGTACGTCAAGTCGTGCCCAGAGTGCCAGCGTGTGGCACCAAAACACTGGACGGCTCCAGTAATCCTGGGCGACATGCCCATTATGAACTCTCCTTTCGAGAGAGTTGCCATCGATCTTGTTGGTCCTCTTCCTCGGACTAGGAAGAGGAATATGTATATTCTTACGATGGTGGATTGCTGTTCCATGTGGGGCGAGGCGATACCGTTGGCCACAATCGACTCTAAGCGAGTGGCTGATGCACTGATGGAGACCTTTACTCGGTTGGGATTTCCAAACCAGATCCTAACGGACAATGGGTCTCAGTTCTGTGGTAAGCTGATGGAGGAAGTCTTTCGTATCTTCCAGACTAACCACATTCACACAAGCCCATACCACCCTCAGTCGAATGGGCAAGTAGAGAGGTTTAATGGTACCTTGATGACCATGCTTCGGAAGCTGGCTCAAGAGAAACCAGACAGATGGGATGAGTATATCCCAGCCGCCTTGTTCGCCTATCGGGAGGTTCCCCATGGGTCGACCGGGTTGCCACCAGCCACTCTACTATTCGGGAGGCCAATCAAGGGTCCCTTAGAAGCCCTATTGAGATGTTGGACAGAGGAAGAAACTTCCGAAGAAGTTGTATCCTCATATAAATACGTCGAAGAGTTAAAGAAGAAACTCCAGACGGGTTGGGCTTTGGCAGCTCAGAATCTGAGGGCGGCCAGAAAGAGACACGCGGCCTACTACAATAGAAGGACGAAAGATAGGTCTCTTAAAGTGGGGGATCGGGTTCTGTTGTTACTTCCAGTAGGTTCCAATAAACTCGAGATTGGTTGGCAGGGGCCTTTCCCGGTGGAAAGGGTTGTGTCCCGCACCAACTATGCCATCCGGATCAGGGGGAAATCCAAAATCTTCCACATTAACCTCCTCAAAAAGTATGAAGAACGATCTGATGGTACTTCTCTCCCACTCATGACTATGGCGGTCGCGATGGAAACTGAATCGGGCGAAGACGCGGATAGGGAGTATCCTTTACACCCTGGGGAAACCTATAGGGATGTACATATAAATCCTGATCTGTCGGCTGAAGAAACAGACCTGGTCATCCGTTTGTTGGAGTCCCATCAGCAGATTCTTACCGATCGGCCAGGGCGGACAGGGTTGGTCGAGTTTGATATGACTCTGACTACCCAAGACCCCGTTCGCCAAAAAATATATCCAGTGCCCTTTTCGAAAGAGAAGGCCCTGGAAGCCGAAATCCAGAAGCTTCTGGACGATGACATCATCACTCCTTCGACTTCTCCTTATAATGCCTGGGGTTGTCTTGTTGAGGAAGCCCAGTGGGGAGCACCGCCTATGTATTGATTACAGGCATTTAAATAGTTGTACGACATTCCAAGTTGAACCGTTACCGAACACAAATCAACTGTTTGCCAGACTAAATAAGGCAAAGTACTTTTCGAAAATTGATCTAAGCCGGGGATATTATCAGATCCCTGTGAAGCCCGAGGTTCGGCCCTTGCTTGCCTTCAGTACTCCGAGCGGGCATTACGAATTCAAGGTGATGCCATTTGGGCTGAGCAATGCGCCCAGTGTGTTCACCCGCATGATGAGAATGTTATTAGAGCCTTTAAAGGATCCCTCTGTGGTCTCGTTTATGGATGATATTCTCATCGCGTCTGACAATCTGAGGGATCACCTGAAGTCCTTGGGACAGATTTTCACAAGGTTAAAAGAGGAAGGGTTAACCGCCCGTCCAGCCAAATGCATGATTGGGTATCAATCCTTGAAATTTCTGGGACATACTATTACCCCAGGGGGACTGGTACCGGAAGAAAAGAATATTGAGAAGGTCAGACTCGCACCCCGTCCTAAATCCAAAAAGGATGTTAGGTCTTTCTTATCTCTGTGTGGGTTTTACCAGAAATTTATTCCGAAGTTCAACGAAATTGGGGCACCGTTAACCGAGACCCTGAAGAAAGGATCGCCAGATCCTATAGTCTGGACCCCGAGCTGTGAAGAAGCTTATGGGAAGCTGAAACAGGCTTTGGTGGACAGGCCAGTCCTGCAACTCCCAAATTTGGAGAAAACGTTTGTTCTAAGAACCGACGCGAGTAACATAGGGATTGGGGCAACTTGTTGCAGGAAGGGCGAGATAATGCTTCGGTGCTATGTCCAGTGGCGTATGCAAGTAGAAAACTGTTACCCGCCGAACGGAATTACTCCACCGTCGAACGGGAATGTCTAGCTCTAGTGTGGGCGGTACAGAAATTTCAACCTTATCTGTATGGAGTACCGTTCAAAGTGCAATCCGACCATCAACCTCTGATGTTTTTGGCAACTTCTAAGAAACTGAACGCGAGGTTAATGAGATGGTCATTGCTCCTACAACCGTATCAGTTCACGGTCGAATACATCCCCGGAAGGGAGAATGTGGGAGCTGATTTTCTTTCACGGCATCCTATGGTTGAATGTGAGGGTGGGGTCATTCGAACAGAACCTCTGGTAGTCGAAAGTTCGTAGGGTTCGACTTTCTTAAGATGGGGCCTATGTGGCGAAACGCCAGTGGCTCATGTCCTCATGCCTTCTATAAATTTGGGGAAATAGAGGGAAACAGCTTTCGGGAACCCTCAGTTCTCTTGTTCGCTCAATCCCCATGGAAGATACTTTAACAACACGATCTTCTTAATAGAATTATTAGAAATATATCTTTCTTCGGGGAAAACCCGATAGGGTCCCTCTACACCAAATGAGCACCAGTGCAAGTTCTGGTGCAATTCATGTCCGTTCCAGCACATACCGTTTGGTAGTTGCAGCATGTCAAGTTGATTTAAAGATTAAGACAGAGGTGCAACCTACTACTGATGCGGAATGAAAAGGTAAACTTGGGTTTTCTTTGGTCCAGCCAAAACTTGGCCTATAAATCTCTGTTGTCTCAACTGGTGAAACGAACTGGCGAAAAGCCGGTTATGCCCATATTGTGAGTGGGTTGACCGTTGGCCAATCTGACTAGGCGTCTTGTTCTTGGCATAGCAGGGGGAGTGAATCTGAACAATATATCTCCCCAGAGGATTTCATTTGTTCTTGGCGGCAGATGAGCTGTTGCTATCTTTCTTTCTACGGCTTGAACTGGGCATACTGTCATCTTTCTGTAGAATATAATCATTGGATAGCTACGGTATGCCGGAAGGAGGGAAGGGCTCCTTGGGGATGGGGTCCACCAATCTATGATCTATCTTCTTGAGCCGGAAGAGGCTATCCACAGTGCTATCTCTTTCGTCTTTTACTCGATAGGATGATGTCGGGAAGATAATGGACTTCTCTATCTCACTGAGAGAACCGGAACTCATCTACACTTATGGCTTGGGCAGGGCACTGCCGGTGCATTGGGGCGACAGCTCAGTCGAGAGCGGCGGCCGGAGGGGGTGGTATCTTCTTTCCTATTCTTGCTGGGAATAGGGAACGACACTTCTTTACATACAGAAATGTACCCACACAACACCACAAGAGCTTTGTCGTGAGAAAGGCCGGGTTTGCAAGTGAGAGGGAAGCATGGACATGAATGTGCCCAATAATAATAAAGGCTTGGTATGAGTGTGGAGAGTGAGTCTTATATGCAAAAGGTTCCTAGGGTCAAACGACAAGACCTCGTCAAGCTGAAGGCCTAGTCTAGGAAAGACGCTGCCAATCCAGGACCTCTTGTCAGGTCGGGCCAATTCCATCAGGGCTCTTGATTAGTATTATTATGTATATATTTTGTTATGGCAACTGATGTGCTGAGACCATTAGGAGTCTCCATGTCGGCTGTACCAGAAGTTTAGGCTGGAGACTCTCACAAATGTTTGTCCTTTCCAGGGTCCTTCTTTTGGAAGTAGGAACCGAGCTGAAGGTCTCGACAGGGCTCTACGCAGAAAGTATGTTTAGGACGATGCCATGTCAAGTTTTGGGCCATGACAGGTCTAGGAGTACGATCTCTACGAGATAGAGCCACTGCTGACCTTGAAAGAATGACCATCAGCTGTACTGACATATCACCAGTCATCTCGATACGCTGGGATCGAGTCCTTTTGTATTCTGGACTGAACCCCACCTAAATATCAGACCCACCCATCCTTGTCTGAGACAGTGAAGGATACCTACTCAATTCCCGCTCAGGAACTATTTCCTTTTTGTAAGAACTTTCCCTTAGCATTGTGACCAGGGATCACAGGACATTTTCCCACAAACATTAATCTAGTTCCACGGAGAACCGTTGTTGGCCAAACGAACCGGGAGGGAAAGCAAGGAGGACTTATCATTTGGTGAGCGATATGTGGACAGAACGGACCTTGACTACAGCTTGGTCTATGATGTAAAGCCTTGATGCTCTGTGTCTGAACTGAATTCTGTGTCCCGGTTTTGTCTGTGTAGAACTATCTGTTTTAACTGCCTTAATGTTTTCCTTTGCTGTTCTTGATTAGGTTAATAAAATTACTGTCAAGTTGTTCTGACGATTGCCATGTTATTTATGCGTCAGCCAGAAATACACCTTAGAGATTAGGTCCCGAGGTCGAAAGAGAGAGTGACAGTGAGTCCAGGGAACGGAGGAGGGTTGGCAAGCAAAGACCTATCCCAGCCAGGGCTATAGAATAATATTGAAATATTGTTACATAGTTACTTGGGACCCTCCACGTAGCTTGTTACAATTTCTGGGGGCACGTCGCGGGATATTTGAAATCCTGGTGGAGTTCTGGCTGATTTAGTGATAGGGGACAGATATTCTTGTCTACTATCAATAGGTTCTGCCTACCGTGCCTGGCTATTGTCTATACTCTTCCTGACACGGACTGACCGATATATGACGTGTTGTGGTCGTGTAATTTAACTTTGTGTACTTGAGAGTGAAATTTAATATACAATTACCTCTTCCCTTACCCTCTGAGTTTAAGATGGCATCAGCTAAATTTAATGTTGCTGAAGTACAGGCTACAGGGCGTGAGATGGGTTATGATGGGGCGGAGTTACAGAAATATGTTCAGGAAGTGGAAAGAGACTTCAGACAGGCTGTGCGCGAAGCCACGAAAATTGAGGCTGAGGCTAGGAAGATGGAGGCCGAGCAGGCAGTCAGAGACCATGAGTTCCGTATGAGGGAGTTGGAGCTGAAAGCTCAAACTGCCAAGGAAAGCGAGGGTGCAGTGGGAGGCGCAGTTCTCCCTGACTCAACAACTTCTAGTGGCGGTCCATACCAGGCAATGAAGTTCCCATTACTCCCGTTCGATGAACACAAAGATAAGATCGACCAGTATCTTCACAGATTTCAGTCGATGGCTTTGGCTATGGGATTGGAACGTGGGAAATGGAACTTGAAACTCTCACAGGGCCTGAGGGGGACAGCGTACGAGGTCTACTCAAGGTTGCCACCTGGTATGGAGAATGACTATGAGGCCCTGGAAAAAGCATTATTGAAAAGGTTCCAGATGACAGCCCATACATACCGACAGCAGTTCAGAAAGTCGAAGAGAGAGCCAGGAGAGATGTTCGCAGCCTACAGTGTTAGACTGAAGTCTTACCTTTTGAAGTGGATGTCATTAGCTGGATTTGCTAACGACTATGAAAGTTTAGAAGAATTAGTGGTCGTGGACCAAATGAAGAGAATGATGCCTAAGCCATTGCAAACCTTCTTGCTTGAAAATGGGGCAGAAAGGTTAAACATAGTAAACACATTAGCGGAAAGGTATGTGCTAGCTCATGGGGATAATGGGGAACTGTCACAACCCAATCCCCGACCACCAGACACATGGTCTGGAAAGAAGAAGAACCCTAAAACAGCTCACACCAAGAAGGAGGATCCTTTCGATAAAGTTCCAATTAAGAAACCCTCTGGTAAGAGTCCACCTGGATCTCCTAAAAGAAAGTGGAGTGAAAAGTGGTGCGCCTACTGCAAATCTCCCACACACAATACGGCTGATTGCAGGCGCAAACAGAAAGACTCTCACTATGCTGCCTGTCTTGTAGAAACCGGGGAAGGGTCTAACAAGGAGGTAGAAGGGAGGGGTCTTGAGAACAAAGATTCAGAGAAACCACCAGTAGTAGAGACGATACTTGTGAACGGACAACCAGTCGAGTGTCTCTATGACACCGGTCTGCAGTTTGAGGCCGTAATTTCCTCACACTTAGTGAGCCCAGAGCAGCTAACCGGGGAGTCTATTGAGATTCAAACGGCGACCAAGAGTGCGGTAGCGATGTCTCTTCCGATTGCGAAGGTAGACATCAAATCGAAATATGTTACCGGCACTATACAGGCAGCCGTTCTGCTAGATCCGATCTTCCCAATGATCTTGGGTTGTCGCTACGTCTTTCTAGGGATTCCAACAGAACCCATGTACGTAGGGGCAATGCAAACCAGATCTCAATCGGGAGATGAGCAGACGCCGGTCTTGATCGTGAATCCCTTGCCTTGGGAGTTACGAGCTGCTCAAAGCCAGGATGCTACTTTGCAACCTTGCTTCAACCAGTTGCCAAAAAGTTCTGACCCACCAAGAAGGGGTCAGTATTATATGAAGAATCGGTTACTATACCGGAGAGCCGGAGTGGAGGAACGCCAGCATGGACAGCTGGTAGTTCCTAAGGCCTATCGGGAACAGCTTCTTCATATGGGACACACCATTTCATTCAGTGGACATATGGGTGTCGGGGCAACACTCCAGCGCATTTCCTGCCATTACTACTGGCCAGGGATGACTGGAGACGTGCGTCGGTACGTCAAGTCGTGCCCAGAGTGCCAGCGTGTGGCACCAAAACACTGGACGGCTCCAGTAATCCTGGGCGACATGCCCATTATGAACTCTCCTTTCGAGAGAGTTGCCATCGATCTTGTTGGTCCTCTTCCTCGGACTAGGAAGAGGAATATGTATATTCTTACGATGGTGGATTGCTGTTCCATGTGGGGCGAGCCGATACCGTTGGCCACAATCGACTCTAAGCGAGTGGCTGATGCACTGATGGAGACCTTTACTCGGTTGGGATTTCCAAACCAGATCCTAACGGACAATGGGTCTCAGTTCTGTGGTAAGCTGATGGAGGAAGTCTTTCGTATCTTCCAGACTAACCACATTCACACAAGCCCATACCACCCTCAGTCGAATGGGCAAGTAGAGAGGTTTAATGGTACCTTAATGACCATGCTTCGGAAGCTGGCTCAAGAGAAACCAGACAGATGGGATGAGTATATCCCAGCCGCCTTGTTCGCCTATCGGGAGGTTCCCCATGGGTCGACCGGGTTGCCACCCGCCACTCTACTATTCGGGAGGCCAATCAAGGGTCCCTTAGAAGCCCTATTGAGATGTTGGACAGAGGAAGAAACTTCCGAAGAAGTTGTATCCTCATATAAATACGTCGAAGAGTTAAAGAAGAAACTCCAGACGGGTTGGGCTTTGGCAGCTCAGAATCTGAGGGCGGCCAGAAAGAGACACGCGGCCTACTACAATAGAAGGACGAAAGATAGGTCTCTTAAGGTGGGGGATCGGGTTCTGTTGTTACTTCCAGTAGGTTCCAATAAACTCGAGATTGGTTGGCAGGGGCCTTTCCCGGTGGAAAGGGTTGTGTCCCGCACCAACTATGCCATCCGGATCAGGGGGAAATCCAAAATCTTCCACATTAACCTCCTCAAAAAGTATGAAGAACGATCTGATGGTACTTCTCTCCCACTCATGACTATGGCGGTCGCGATGGAAACTGAATCGGGCGAAGACGCGGATAGGGGGTATCCTTTACACCCTGGGGATACCTATAGGGATGTACATATAAATCCTGATCTGTCGGCTGAAGAAACAGACCTGGTCATCCGTTTGTTGGAGTCCCATCAGCAGATTCTTACCGATCGGCGGACAGGGTTGGTCGAGTTTGATATGACTCTGACTACCCAAGACCCCGTTCGCCAAAAAATATATCCAGTGCCCTTTTCGAAAGAGAAGGCCCTGGAAGCCGAAATCCAGAAGCTTCTGGACGATGACATCATCACTCCTTCGACTTCTCCTTATAATGCTGGGGTTGTCTTGTTGAGGAAGCCCAGTGGGGAGCACCGCCTATGTATTGATTACAGGCATTTAAATAGTTGTACGACATTCCAAGTTGAACCGTTACCGAACACAAATCAACTGTTTGCCAGACTAAATAAGGCAAAGTACTTTTCGAAAATTGATCTAAGCCGGGGATATTATCAGATCCCTGTGAAGCCCGAGGTTCGGCCCTTGCTTGCCTTCAGTACTCCGAGCGGGCATTACGAATTCAAGGTGATGCCATTTGGGCTGAGCAATGTGCCCAGTGTGTTCACCCGCATGATGAGAATGTTATTAGAGCCTTTAAAGGATCCCTCTGTGGTCTCGTTTATGGATGATATTCTCATCGCGTCTGACAATCTGAGGGATCACCTGAAGTCCTTGGGACAGATTTTCACAAGGTTAAAAGAGGAAGGGTTAACCGCCCGTCCAGCCAAATGCATGATTGGGTATCAATCCTTGGAATTTCTGGGACATACTATTACCCCAGGGGGACTGGTACCGGAAGAAAAGAATATTGAGAAGGTCAGACTCGCACCCCGTCCTAAATCCAAAAAGGATGTTAGGTCTTTCTTGTCTCTGTGTGGGTTTTACCAGAAATTTATTCAGCGGTTCAACGAAATTGGGGCACCGTTAACCGAGACCCTGAAGAAAGGATCGCCAGATCCTATAGTCTGGACCCCGAGCTGTGAAGAAGCTTATGGGAAGCTGAAACAGGCTTTGGTGGACAGGCCAGTCCTGCAACTCCCAAATTTGGAGAAAACGTTTGTTCTAAGAACCGACGCGAGTAACATAGGGATTGGGGCAACTTTGTTGCAGGAAGGGCGAGATAATGCTTCGGTGCTATGTCCGGTGGCGTATGCAAGTAGAAAACTGTTACCCGCCGAACGGAATTACTCCACCGTCGAACGGAAATGTCTAGCTCTAGTGTGGGCGGTACAGAAATTTCAACCTTATCTGTATGGAGTACCGTTCAAAGTGCAATCCGACCATCAACCTCTGATGTTTTTGGCAACTTCTAAGAAACTGAACGCGAGGTTAATGAGATGGTCATTGCTCCTACAACCATATCAGTTCACGGTCAAATACATCCCCGGAAGGGAGAATGTGGGAGCTGATTTTCTTTCACGGCATCCTATGGTTGAATGTGAGGGTGGGGTCATTCGAACAGAACCTCTGGTAGTCGAAAGTTCGTAGGGTTCGACTTTCTTAAGAGGGGGCCTATGTGGCGAAACGCCAGTGGCTCATGTCCTCATGCCTTCTATAAATTTGGGGAAATAGAGGGAAACAGCTTTCGGGAACCCACAGTTCCCATGCTCTACTTTAACAACCCGATCTTCTTAATAGAATTATTAGAAATATATCTTTCTTCCGGGAAAACCCGATAGGGTCCCCTACACCAAATGAGCACCAGTGCAAGTTCTGGTGCAATTCATGTCCGTTCCAGCACATACCGTTTGGTAGTTGCAGCATGTCAATTTGATTTAAAGATTAAGACAGAGGTGCAACCTACTACTGATGGAGGAATGAAAAGGTAAACTTGGGTTTTCTTTGGTCCAGCCAAAACTTGGCCTATAAATCTCTGTTGTCTCAACTGGTGAAACGAACTGGCGAAAAGCCGGTTATGCCCATATTGTGAGTGGGTTGACCGTTGGCCAATCTGACTAGGCGTCTTGTTCTTGGCATAGCAGGGGGAGTGAATCTGAACAATATATCTCCCCAGAGGATTTCATTTGTTCTTGGCGGCAGATGAGCTGTTGCTATCTTTCTTTCTACGGCTTGAACTGGGCATACTGTCATCTTTCTATAGAATATAATCATTGGATAGCTACGGTATGCCGGAAGGAGGGAAGGGCTCCTTGGGGATGGGGTCCACCAATCTATGATCTATCTTCTTGAGCCGGAAGAGGCTATCCACAGTGCTATCTCTTTCGTCTTTTACTCGATAGGATGATGTCGGGAAGATAATGGACTTCTCTATCTCACTGAGAGAACCGGAACTCATCTACACTTATGGCTTGGGCAGGGCACTGCCGGTGCATTGGGGCGACAGCTCAGTCGAGAGCGGCGGCCGGAGGGGGTGGTATCTTCTTTCCTATTCTTGCTGGGAATAGGGAACGACACTTCTTTACATACAGAAATGTACCCACACAACACCACAAGAGCTTTGTCGTGAGAAAGGCCGGGTTTGCAAGTGAGAGGGAAGCATGGACATGAATGTGCCCAATAATAATAAAGGCTTGGTATGAGTGTGGAGAGTGAGTCTTATATGCAAAAGGTTCCTAGGGTCAAACGACAAGACCTCGTCAAGCTGAAGGCCTAGTCTAGGAAAGACGCTGCCAATCCAGGACCTCTTGTCAGGTCGGGCCAATTCCATCAGGGCTCTTGATTAGTATTATTATGTATATATTTTGTTATGGCAACTGATGTGCTGAGACCATTAGGAGTCTCCATGTCGGCTGTACCAGAAGTTTAGGCTGGAGACTCTCACAAATGTTTGTCCTTTCCAGGGTCCTTCTTTTGGAAGTAGGAACCGAGCTGAAGGTCTCGACAGGGCTCTACGCAGAAAGTATGTTTAGGACGATGCCATGTCAAGTTTTGGGCCATGACAGGTCTAGGAGTACGATCTCTACGAGATAGAGCCACTGCTGACCTTGAAAGAATGACCATCAGCTGTACTGACACATCACCAGTCATCTCGATACGCTAGGATCGAGTCCTTTTGTATTCTGGACTGAACCCCACATAAATATCAGACCCACCCATCCTTGTCTGAGACAGTGAAGGATACCTACTCAATTCCCGCTCAGGAACTATTTCCTTTTTGTAAGAACTTTCCCTTAGCATTGTGACCAGGGATCACAGGACATTTTCCCACAAACATTAATCTAGTTCCACGGAGAACCGTTGTTGGCCAAACGAACCGGGAGGGAAAGCAAGGAGGAATTATCATTTGGTGAGCAATATGTGGACAGAACGGACCTTGACTACAGCTTGGTCTATGATGTAAAGCCTTGATGCTCTGTGTTTGAACTGAATTCTGTGTCCCGGTTTTGTCTGTGTAGAACTATCTGTTTTAACTGCCTTAATGTTTTCCTTTGCTGTTCTTGATTAGGTTAATAAAATTACTGTCAAGTTGTTCTGACGATTGCCATGTTATTTATGCGTCAGCCAGAAATACACCTTAGAGATTAGGTCCCGAGGTCGAAAGAGAGATTGACAGTGAGTCCAGGGAACGGAGGAGGGTTGGCAAGCAAAGACCTATCCCAGCCAGGGCTATAGAATAATATTGAAATATTGTTACATAGTTACTTGGGACCCTCCACGTAGCTTGTTACAAACAGGACAGAATATATTACGTAACCACATGTATACAAGATTCACGTTTGGTGAATCAGTCATGTGCACATGTGGATTGGCGTCGCAGACAGCAGAGCACATACTCAAAGACTGTCCAAATTACAACAAGTCTAGGCAAATTTTCTGGCCTAGAGAGACGACAGTGGAAGATAAACTCTATGGACTGCTGGGTGATCTAAAAAGGACATTTAAATTCATACAAGAGACAACATTGCAGTTATTGACATATTTAAGGCGAACGAAAGAAGAAGAAGAAGCATTACATTACGAAGGTCAAGGACTGTTTACAAAAAAAAAAAAAAAGATAATTAGAAAGAAAAAAAAACATTATCAAACATGTTAAAACAATCATAACGGTACATGAAATTCTGTAACATTCAACAAAATAACTTAAAAACATTGTAAACATTTTTATTTCTAAATGCCCCCGCGGGCTGCATAAAATCAGTTGCTGGGCCGCATGCGGCCCGTGAGCCGTAGTTTGCCCACCCTTGCACTAACACATCGTCGGCATGGGATTATGCCCTCCTTGGTCCTATGTTATGCTCACCGCTGATTCTCACAGTGTATGCGTTGAACAGCTTCGGAGATAATGGTGATAATTACTTTTAACAGTACCTCAAGTCTCCAAATTATTAATCAACTTATATTAAACAATCTATTTTAAATTTAGAAGAAGAATAAGTTGTACTGTACAGTTAATTCATTATTTTGGTTGCATTGAAGATACTTAAAAAAATTGTGATACAAACACATTTTGATGAAATAATAGTTAATAATATATATCCGAATAATAATGTATAATTCATGATTATCTGCATCCACTTTCCGCAATAATTGCAATTAAATAACCACATATGATTCAGCAATCCCGGAATTAACATACAGTCAGAACAGTGGGAAATATAGGCACCGAGACGTGAGGTCGATGGTTACTTAGGAGACTCGGTGTCTTGGCTAGTGAATTAACGTAACATCTACAGGTCAGATGGAAGGTGTGGCTTCTGGAGGTCAGGCCTGGTGGGCTGGATACAAAGATGGCTGTAGGTATAGGGGGCTGCTGGGTATAATTCTTATCACAGTTGATCAATTCTCTTTAAATTACTGAGGGATTGATCTAACAGTGAAGTCAGAAATTGACTTTGGGATAGCTGTTCCACACAATATTAACAGTCATCACGTCCCTATCATGTCGCTGGTTAGAATGTGTGTATAGTGATAAGCTTTTGAGTTAATCATAGTATAATTTAGATACTCATTGTGGTTTAATATTCTGAAATGTTGTATTCCCAGTAAGGCCATACCAAGTTGTTATTAAGAAAGTTAGTTTAAATTAAGTAGATTAAAGTGATAGTAAATTAAAATTGTACATACATATTTCCCAATGAATTAATAGATAAAGATAGATCTACATGAGTAATTAAATAAGTATATTTAGTGAGTTAAAGATCAAGTAGAAATGTATGGCCTGTTGGCAACTTTGCTTGCTTCCTGAGAATGGAGACTAGAGAAAAACTGAAACATGAGGTAAGGAAAAGACGCTGAGGCTGTGAAGGACGCACCCAGAGAAAACCAGTTAATTGTATCACAAGAAACCACAGAGCAAGAGAAATTGGAATTGACTTGAAAATACTCTGGTAAGAGAATAAGAGACAGGCGAATAATATGGGAAGGACATAATGGAGCTGTATACTAGAACTGTGTGTGATTTGGTTGAGGTCCATTGCTAACATGGAGACTAAACTAACAACAACAACAACAACAATGTGTGACCATGCCATAATTGCATGGGTGTGCCAGTTCTATAATTATACAACTATTAGCGAGTGCAAAATTATGTCGTTAATTATGGCGTCAATTTCTTTGTTGGTACATTGTCTGACCACATGTGTACCATCAGTAATTCCGTAACAGGTTTCAAAATTGACGTTGAGTCTCACATTTTTATTTTAAAGTTGTAATTTATCACGTCATGGTAGCGTATTTTGTAAACCAAAAAGTGGCATCAAGCACATGTTGTAATAACACATAAATAATAATATTACTAATAGAACATCTCATGTCGCGTATCACATCAATACTCATGGATAGTAAACGTTCAATTAGTCAAGAAACACAAATAGGTACTGATTATGTGACCAAGAAAACAGTCGTAATAATTGTGTCCACATTGCGCCACTGAATCACTTGTAATTAACATATAATTTTGTCTGCCTTGTTCACATATGGATTAGATGTGCATCAGTCACATGTCGACTGGATGTACGACTGGTCTTTATCTCACAAGAACAGTATACAAATTCGCATCAACAACATAGCGTTACGTATGAATATGTTAATAATCAGGTGTGGTAGTATAATAGCAGCATGTGCTTTACTAACCACATAGTTGTCCAGGCTTAAACTCTTTTAAAGTCAGGAGGTGTTTCCGGAAAAAAAAAAATTATCCGTATCACAGTCAGCACTGTGGTAACTTCGAGTTAATGATGTTTGGTTTAGATGTTGATTCCGTGTGATGATGAAGGCCAGCTGATGCCAATTGCCTGATCTTGGATGTTTCCTGTCAGAGTGCTGGGAGAGACAAAGATAGAACTAGAATAGACATAGATGCAAGTAGGACAAGGACAAAGGAAAGTAAAGGACAAAGACAGGACATCATAGGGACTCTATACAAGAGTATACACAGCGAGAGACAGAGAAGGAGGTAGTACTCCAAACTAGTGTTAGGACCAGACCTAGACAGGACACGCATGTGTCATAGCTAGGACATAATTAGGAATTGACGGGATTCACTCCCGTAATAAGACAGAATACCGTAAGCACGGGGATTACCCGTAAACAGACTGAACTTTAGTATAGCTGTAGGACGAGGACTGGAGAATTGGACAAAGGTGGTAAGTGTGCCAGCACGCCGCACAGCTAACCGCACGAGAGAAGGGGACAAGAAACTGGACTGGAGATGTGAATTGAGTCAGACGGAGACTGACAGTCTGTGTGACAAGACTTATGTGTTTTCCCTTATGTGTAGAGTTTAGAGAAAGCATAGTTACACTTAATCAATGATAGTCTATGACAAATGAATAAGGATTGTTGAATGTGTTTGCTCAGAGAGCGAGATGTATAAGATATAATTAAACATGAATTTTGAATGTCCATTCACCTAACGGTGTGTTTTGTGATTTCGAGGGGTGAATGAAGGGTTCGCACGAAAACAGGTTGTTGACAAGCGAAAACCAGTTGGTGTCAGAAGTTGGGCTTGATCCCACCAAGAAAAAATGAAAACCAGTTGGTGTCAGAAGTTGGGCTTGATCCCACCAGGAAAAATTGAAGGAGTTGATGTTATAAGTGGGCTTTGATCCCACCAGAAAAAATTGATTGACCAAGTTGAAGACACCAGGAGAATTAATTGCACAATTTGGTGGACGAAAGTGAGCCGTGAACTTACCGGCAAAATATAGAATGATCTAGAAAGTATACAGCATGTTTAGCGATAAGATTACATGAGGAGTGAATTGGATTAAGTGGGTGAAAATAAGATCAGAAAATTGATTCTAAAATCACAGCTAATTGTATTTAGCAAATTGAGAAATAAATTCCTGTATGATAATTGTTGTAAATGTAAAAGAATGAATATGAACATGTTTCACAAGGACGTTTCAGGTGAGGTCGAACAGAGGTGAAGACACAACGACATTGACACGACAGACGACAGACTAACATAAATTAATTTTTTTTTACATTCCAGCATCCCGTCGGAGTGAACCGTCACACGAAATTGTTTGAATGTGTTAACATCGTGCATGTACTGTATTTTCCAAATAGTAACTTTTACTGCTCTATATAACAGAATGCAGAGCAGGTGTAATTAGAACAGCAGTTCAACTTGAAATTCAGAAGTACTTCCCATAGGCGAAAGAGAACTCCACCTTCTGCATGCCAGCAATATTAATGTTAAGACCACTGAGCTCGGCATCAATTTCTATCGTTTTTCTCACATAGTCAATATTCGTCAGGTCAGTGGAAAATCCTGGACACATGGTTCTTATGTTTCAGGTTGCAAGCCGTAGATTGAGGTTTCTATTTTCCTTTTTATTAGAGCCTGGTGCATTGGTTTAATAACCTGCGATTCCGATTTTGTCCTAGCTCCAAGCACCCATTGAAGCAGGCAGGCTGTGGCTAATGAGCATAAGGCGGGGGGTAGCTGATCAGTGTCACCTGTAGGTGTCAATCACCGTCAGAGGCAACCCGTGGCGCCCCATGTCTTCGCCAGTTGACAAGGACTAATAACCCGCAACTGCTACCTCTCGCTTTGATTTCGAGACCGGTTAAGACTAGGGATGAAGTTATACCTCTCCATAGCACAAACCTGGGCTAAAATATAGAGATCATGTGTTGCCCATGCAGCATGATCCCTCTCTCTGCCTGCCTAGTTCACTCCAGAGGAAAGGTAACACCTCTACATCTGGAACAAGACCAGCTGCAGAAGCTGCCGGATCAGCAAAGCAATGCTCTAACTGTTCGCCTAACGGAGCTTCGATCCTAGACCAGCCGCCAACCAAAGCTAAGGGCCTGGTCTGCCCTGTCATGACATTTGTCTTTAGATTGCATTTTCTCGCACTAGGGTAAGGCTTGTACCCTCCCAATTGCGCTCTTCCACCCGAAGCCGTGGGCACAATGTGGGGTGTCAGGTTTGGTAAGCGCCGCCCAATGTTTGGCGCTGATAGAAAGCAGGTAGTACCGTCTACTGTTATACAGTAGCTCAGTCATATCTGACTAAGACCTGACACCTTCCCACCATTCTAGCTCGGCTATAATATACTTTTCTAGCTGCTCCCCCAGTAGTCTCATAACGTAATTTTGAGGTCTAGCCGGGGTACCGGGGGAGGGGTGGGGGTACCCCGAACGCCGAGGTCCATGATAGCGAAGTAGCGCCCAAACACCCCCCCCCCCACACATGTGTGATTAGTGGTAGTGGGGGACTTCCCAAGGGGTCTGAGGCGCATAAGAGTGGTAGGGCCACCGCCGATGGGGCTGGGGGATACCACGAAAGTTGAGACCCAAAGGCCAGGACAGGCACGCCCACACTGAATTACCTATTAGAGAGATACGTTATTATCTGTTGACTCACATGCTTGTTGTTGTAACTGCTTTACGGTTTTCATATGTTTTTTTTCTGCTACCAAAAACAACATATCAAAAAATAAATAAATAAATGTTTTGCATATCCTTTACAGGACATCGATGTGTGAATGGACAACCAGGTCAGGTGTGGAACCAGCAACGTTATGTATGATTGGACAATCTGGAGTAGTATAACCGGAGTCGCGCCACCACCACTACCCCACACCCCAGCGTTTGGCACCGATACCACCACCCTAGCACCCCCCTAAGTAGTGTCGAATAGGTGTCCGCACCGACCCCCAGTCGCACTCCTAAGGGGTCGAATAGGGGTCCGAACCGACCCCCATTCGCACCCCTAAGGGGGTCCGAACCGACCCCAGCAAGAGAGGCTCGCCTCGGTAGTATCATTCTGAATCGATATATTACCCATAGCCAGATATAATTTTGGAATTAAAGCTGTATGAGATATAGGGGTACGCACCATGAACAAGTGTCGGTGGCTACTGTTAGGGACGACGCGCCAGTGTGAGAGGCGGTGTAGGGGGACTACTGCCGGAAGCACAACGCACATCTCAAGAAGGGGGAATTCACAGTCACCTGTACGAGCTGCGACATCGGGGTGAAAACCACCATAGCCCTCTGCCGGCCGTGCGGAGCCAACATTAAATACCACAAACTGAGATACCAACAGGAGGGTCCGTTCCTCTGTGAATGGAGGCACCTGAAAAGAATAATTATTTAAAGTCAGGCAAAAGAAATTTTCATTTAGAGAGAACTGGAGTGTTGACGGTACGAGTCCAGCAGTAATCATGGTCACCGTAAAACAGTTGAAAAATCATGCTCGCCAGTATGGGATGCCATACAGCCACCGTCGCAAGGCCGTCCTTGCCCGGGAGATATCTCAAGCGAGAGAAGCAGTCCGCGCCACCCGACTCGAGCGGGCCGCCACCACCGGGCGGTATCCAGCTCTTCGCGGGGAAGTCCAGGACGCATCGCAGCACTCGCGGGAGGCTGTGCGGTTGGAAGATGAGGTCACCGCCGCCCTGCGAGCGCGTAAATACGGCGCCCGGGCTCGAGCGCACCCGTTACAACGCTGTGTGTGTTGGACGCCAATTCGAGAAGGCGCCACTGGAGCTATCTACACCCGGAGCCACTAGCTCCACTTATCACCCAGCGTGGTCCCCAACTCCTATAGGAGGTAATCCCCAAGGATAGGGAAGAGCGGGGGAGGCGAACAATCACGTGGAAGCTCTTCCGAGGGCTAGACGTAGAGAGGCTCATGCCCCACCTCGAGGCATTGAGGTCAGCATTCTATCTGCGGTACGCCTACACCTACCGAATCGGAAACATCGAAAACGGAGACGTTATGTTGTACCACAAAACCCTACGCGGGTCCCGCGATTTGATGAAAGACACTGCAACAGCCGCAGAGTGGTTGGCAGAGCGTGATGAGATCCGCTTCGACTCCAACCAAATCGACCGCCCCAGCACTAAGTGGGTATTTGTAAGGTGGATGCAAGTCGAGGTGAAGGCGATCCTCACTCCCCAGGTTCTGTTAGGGGCAGGGCAACTGCCGGACTGGCTGTGGCACAAGCAGGGGCTGCACGCGTTGGACACATGCAACTACAACCTCTGTCTGTTCCGATGTCTAGCCGTCCACTACGGCGCGAGGCCAGACCGTTGCACCGCCGCAGCCCGGAAGCTGGCACAAAAGGTGTGGGGCACCGACATCCCAGACAAGCCAGACCTGGATTCTTTAAAAGTGTTTGAGGAGAAGTTGAAGTTAGGGATCCGAGTCTACGAGCCAACGGAAGACGGGGTCTGGCGATTAGTAAGGCGGCCCGCGAACTACGAGCACATCACCACCAAGCCGATGACGGTCATGGTTTATGCCAACCATGCTTTCCTGATAATCGACCTGTCAAAGCTAGCACAGAGCTACGAGTGTCAGCAATGCAATCAGCGCTTAACCAAAGCCTGTAATATCCAGCTCCACTCCGACCGCTGCAGCAGAGGGGAAACCAAGATTCTCTGTCCAGGGAAGGAGGTGGAGCGGCCGCAGTCGGCATACGAGAAAGTTTTCTACCCCAAAAACAACGCCAACCGCAGCTCCATCCTATGGTTAGAGCACATGGCCGAAAAATCAGGGCGCCACATCCACCACGCATACTGCGGGCACGGGGGAGAGCGGTGGATCGTTGACGGTTTGGTGGACGGCTACGACCCCACCACCCACACGGTGTACCAATATCACGGCTGCCACTGGCATGGGTGTTCCACCCACAGTGAGGCCCCCAACGCCGACGATCTGTCTCAGAAAACCCTCCGCCGCGGAGAGAAAATAAAGGCCTCTGCTACAATCTGGTAGTAGTGTAGGAATGTCAGCGACCGCCTCTGTCTCACGCCCCAATACCTCAGGTGCAGACGGTGGTCTACCCTCTTGTGAGCTTTTATGACTTCGAAGCCTGGCATGACAAGGCTCAAGCCCAGCGCCCCACCCCGACCTCACCTATGAGAGCCATCAGATTGCGATATCCGTTTCGGTGGGGGACACCGTAGAGGAGCAGCCGACCCACCTGAGCAACGCAGACCCAAAAGCCTTGATAGCCGAATTCATGGCAGACCTGCGTCGTCGCGCAACCGCGATACAAGCCGAGATGGAAGCGCGTTACCTCCCGGAAGACCTGGACAAGCTGCACCCACAACTGCAGAAGAAAATGTATAAGTGGTGTGGGCAAGTCCCTGTGTTTGGCTTCAACTCATGCCGGTACGACCTAAACCTAATAAAGGAACACTTCATAGCAGAGCTCGCAGGCACCTGCCGGAAGATCAACGTGGCCGCCCAAGGGACAAAGACAATGTTCCTCATCAGACCCGAGTTCAAGTTCCTTGATATTCTCAGCTACCTGGCCCCCGGCAAAACGTACGATGCATGGGTGCGCGCCTATGGCTGCACAGAGACCAAGTCGTGGCTCGACACACCTGAGAAGCTGAACAACCCAGGTCTGCCCGACTACCCCGTGTGGTATTCCAGCCTAAAGGGTGGAAACGTGCTCACGCTGGAGGAGTGGATGAGTTGCAAGAGTCTCTTCAAGGCAAAAGGAATGACCACGTTTGCCGACTGGTTGAGGTACTACAACAACCTCGACGTCGTTCCAGGCATCGAGGCCTTAGGGAAGATGAAGGCCTTCTACGGAGAGCGGGAAATCGACATATTCAAAGACGTGTGCAGCCTCCCTGGGGTGTCCCTACAATACCTTCTCATGGGCAGCAAGGCTGGTGAGCTGTATGCCCCAAGAGAGGAGGCCTACCCACTCCTGAAGGCAGCAGTGACGGGAGGGCCGTCGCTAGTCTTCACCCGGTACCACGAAGCGGGGGTCACCAGAATCCGGTCACATCAATATCCAAAGGGGAAGCTGTGCAGGACCGCAAAAGGGCACGACGCTAACGCGCTCTACCTCAGCACCATGGCTATGGACATGCCGTGCGGGAAAGAGCGAGTGCTCCACGCAGAATACCCCCAAGAGATAACCCCTAGGGTCGCGCAGCAGGTGTTAAAAGGCCAGCTGTTTGAATTTGTCAAGCGTAAAATCTGCACCTCCAAAGCCACGTGGCCAAAGTTCAAAGAAATGGCCCGCCTCTTTATGAACCAGGCAGTACCGGAGACCTTAGTAGCGCCGGAGATGTTGGAATACCTGAAACACACCGGCCGCCAGCGGTCGGGGTGTAAGAAACTGCTGGGCCTCCTTGAGGCCGACGGAATCTTGCTATACACCCCGCTGTTGAAATGGTATCTAGAACACGGACTCGACCTGGAGGCGGTCTATACAGTCATGCAGTATGAGCCAAAGAAGCTCTTCACGTGGTTTGTTGAGCAAGTAACCGAAGCGCGCCGCCTCGGGGATGTGGACAAAGCGAAGGCGATGCTGGCCGAGGCTATGAAGCTTCTAGGCAATTCAGCATACGAAAAGCTCATCGAGGCAATCGAGCGCCACACCAACACCAGCTACACCCGAGACGAAAAAACAGTGGATCAGGCACTACGTACCGCCTGGTTTGAAAACCTCACAGAGATAGGCGACGCATACGAGATCAAATCACGTAAGCCACGTGTAATCATCAAGCTTCCTTTCCAGGTAGGCATCGCCGTGTATCGACTGGCCAAGCTCCGCATCTTAGAATTCTATCATGACTTCGTTGACCGGTTCGTGGATCGCACTGACTATGAGGTCATGCAGATGGACACCGACAGCCGCATATCGAGCTGAGCACCTTCAACTTCGAGGAGGCAGTAAAGCCTGAGATGAAAGAGGAGTTCAACCGTGTGAAGAGGGAGTGGCTTGCCTGGGACAAATGGAGCGGGCGAACCCCAGGCATCTTCAAGACCGAGTTTGAGGGGAGTCGAGGCATCGCTCTCTGCAGCAAATGCTACATCTTCGACGGGGACGTTATCACGAAGTTCTCGTGCAAGGGGGTGGGGAAAAAGGTAGAACACCATGACCTGGGGGAGATACAAAGCCGCCTTAGAGGGGTCCGTAGACAGAGTGGAGAACCGAGGGATGCGCATGCATAACGGGCAGATGGCCAGCTACCAACAAGGAAAGCTGGGCCTCAGCGCGTATTATGACAAACGGTATGTCTTACCCGACGGTTTCCACACGCAGCCCCTAGAGTACCGCAAGGTTGCCGCGGAGTGAGCCCTCACCGTTTAGGGAGGATCCGGTCAGGAGGCATTTGGGTGTCTGGAGGAACAATCATCAGCTCTTCGTTATCGAAGCCCCTAGCTGGTCCATCCTCCAGGTAGTACAGAGCAGGCTGCCCATCCTGGCAGACAGCTTTCCGAATCTCGGGTCTTGTTAATGACCACGAAGGATCAGTCGCCCGGCGCCGGCCACCTTAAGCTCGTGCTCCCCAGGCGAGCTTGCATAGAGACACCGAACTATCGCATCAGACGGAATCACAGGTTCCTTGAGGCCGATAGTATGGTGAGCAGGAGCGGCCGGCGAATGGGATACAGAAGTGTCATTAATGGCATCAACCGGCTTCCGACCCGTCAAACGAGTCACCTCACCGTCAAGCGCCGCGACCACCTGAAGAAGAGCCTGAACCCATTCAGCTGAACGTTCAGAGGACCCTTGAGCAGCCAGTAGTAACTCTTGGGCGTTCTGGGCACCGAGCAGTCTCTCTGCCAGAGTGCGATTGAACCTATCGACGATCGCCTGCTGCCGGTGATTCTTAGCTTCTCCCCGTCGTATCTATGTCTTATGCTTCGCTGCCAGCTGGTTCACTGCACCCATAAACTCACGCCCCGGGTCAATCTGCAGAAGCTGTGGCCATTTGAGTGGCCCGCGTTAGTAAATTCACTCTAGGGCCAAAGCCACTCCTTCACTGCTCTTGTCAGTCAAAGCCTCTGCTTCCTTATGCCGTGAGGCAACATCCACAACCGTCAAAGCATACTTAAATGTCTTACGACCAACCCGGTCATGTGGTAGGGAGAGCAAGTCAGCCTAATGGACGGCATTCGGTCTATCTTCATCAATAGATGGCCGCGGAATATAACGAGGAGTTGGTAAATAGATCTGAAAAACAGCTTGCTTCTTGAGCCAGTCTCGGGCAACATCCTCTCAAACATTAGCTGCAGCAGCGAGCTTCTTAATGGCCGCCAAGCCTTTCCTATAGCCCTGAGGGCTGTAGTAGATGTCCTCCAGACCTTTCATGTGTTACTTAGTAGCAGAGGCCAATCTCTAAAGCAACTTATAAGCAACAATACTCGTCGCTGCCAGCCCAAGAACGATGAAAGTGATCTCGCGGTCTTTCTGCGGCTCGGATGGCACATAGAAATCCGGCAGGCGAGGTTTAGGCTCGAGGGGCGCTACACGGTTGCCGGAGATCAGGCTGTATTTCCGCATGGCCTGGTCGACATCCTGGAAAGAGTGAACGGCGTGGCCTTCGCGCTGTAATTCATCGTTGAGTTAGCCCAGCAGCGCGGTTCTCTTTCTCGTCCACTCAGCCTAGATCGCTTGTAGCCGCTCGACAGCCTCATCGTGCCGCCTCATTTCTTCATGGGCGTCTGCATGCCCTAGCTTGGAAAAGAGGTAGTTGTCCCCCGTAAACGTGAGGGCATTGACAACAGCGCCCCCTATCATCATATTGACAGAGGCCATAGCTAGCAGGGCTGATACTGTAAGGGCTTTTGCAATATATCAGCGGGGATCAAGCCCTCTTTGATAAGCGAATCTCGGACTGCTAAAGCGATAGACGTGTCTAAAACCACCATCCCAATGTCATACATATCAGCGTCTAGATTGGGCAAGGTTGCCCTTTGAAAATCACCTTGGTCAGTTTTGCGGTGCCTACCGTAAGCGCGGCCACCACAGCACCGTGGTAAACCGCATTAACAATAGCTCTCCCGTCAACACTTGCCTTTATTCCATATAAAATGGATCCCTGTTCTTTAATACGTTAGTCTCCGGTCGCTTGGAGGGCGCAGGCTTTAGTCCGCCGCAATTTCTGCCTAATTACACCGACGACTACGACAACACCAGTCACTCCGATAATCCAGGGAGTCCAGCCGCGGTAATCAACTGGCACCATTGGAAACAGCTCATGCTCCGGGGCTAACTTTCGTTTCTTCTCACGAACAGCCTGCTGCAGAGCTAGAGACAACCTCTCTGCTTCACGACTCTTTCGAGCTGCAGTTCCTCTCTTCCCATCCGCAACTTTTCTGGGGTCCTTCGTCACTAGTTTCTCCGTCTCCTGTTGAGAAATTTCGGTGTCTCCTCCTCCATCTTGTTCTTGCTTAGTGCAGATATGTCCAAAATGACAGTGCCTAAAAGTAGCTGGCGCGACACTTGCAGGTGCTAAACACATGCCGAACTTATGGTTGAGTTCACATGTAACTATGTTTAGCGCATGCCCTAGAAACGGTTCGGCCTCCACGTCTGTCACCAAAGCTTGATTATCAGCAATGGGGAGGAAAATACTTGTCCCTTGTGCGTACATCTGTAGCATAGCCGTCCCCAGGGTCTTTGTTATTGCAGCTCAAAACACGCTGGGGAACTGTGCCTGAAAAAATCCTTGGAGGTTGACCTGTATGTCCACCTTCGTGAGATCCTTTAGTTTCGCAAACGGGTATACCCCACCCGCCGAGTGTTTAGCGTCCTTATTGAACTCGTGAGCAGACATTATTATTAGCTGTGCTAATATGTATCTCACATTAAGCAACGTCCAACATGGGGGCCCATCCCCCTCAACCCGGTCCTAGACAATCGCGATGGTGACCTGGAGGTGGCTATCGTGGAACTGTTGTTCTACCCCGCGTGGGTTAATATTTCCGCGAAGCTCAAAAACAATTGGTTCAAAATTGGTGACGAATTTGTTACTATCCCCGACTGGTATTATGATGTCTGTGCTCTCAACAAGCAATTCTTTGAGCCCCGGAACTCTCTCTTTCTCTTAACCCTTCAACTGTCCTTGTAAGTCTTGGTGGTATAAAATCGGGGGTGGCCATATCGTGGGGAAGGCTAGGTGGGGTTCTTGGGTTTGGCTTAGACGACAGAAGTAATCTGTTCAATGCGATGTTTACATTCTATGCGTCGAAGTTTCCTAACTTTATCATATATAATTAGTTGTACATTCATCTCGAGGGTCTTTCATCATATGAGAACCGCCATAACTCGCTTCCCTCCACACTCCTCCGGGCTGTGCCCGTTAAAAAGAGGAATGCAATCAAGGGAGGCATGAGATTTTCTCTGTGCCTCATTATAAAAAGCTAGAAACTGGAACTGTAGGGGGTATAAGACTTTCAGTCTGCGATGAAAAGGGCGACAACGTGCCACTGGCATATCTAAGCTGTGTACTCCACATCAGACATGGCGGATCTGCCGAGAATTTTGCGTCCTTGTTGAACTCGTAATCGGTCATTATTAGCTGTGCTAATTTGTATCTCACACTTAGCAACATCCAGCATGGGGAACACATCCCCCTCAACCCGGCCTTAGACAATCGCGATGGTGACCTAGAGGTGACTATCGTGGAATTGTTGTTCTACCCCGCGTTGGTTAATATTTCCCAGGAGCTGGCCAATAATAAGTTCCGGGTGGGGGGTGATCAGATTGTTATCCCAGAAGGGTACTACGACGTATGTACCCTCAACAAGCAATTCTTTGAGCCTCGCAGGTTTTCTCTGACGCTGAATCCAGCAACTGGCCTTGTAAGTCTCGCTGGTATGGGTGATACTGATATGTTGGAGGGTGGCCTAGCCTATACTCTTGGGCTTCTCAAGTTTGACCCAGTTAATGACGCGATTTTCGGAACAGAGTTTCCTAGACTCCTCATATATAAGGAGTTGAACGTTCATCTCGAGGGTCTATCATCATGTGAGAACCGTCATAATTCGCTTCCCTCCACACTCCTCAGGGCTGTGCCGGTTAAAAATGTAGAATGTAATCAAGGGAGACACGAGGTTTTCTCTGTGCCTCGTTATAAGAATTTGGAGACTGGAACTCTAAGCGATATTAGACTTTCGGTCCGTGATGAACAAGGCAAATCCGTGCCGCTGGCATATCTAAGCTGTGAACTCCACATCAAACATCGCAATGGCTGAATCAGAACGAACGAAAATCTTTATTTTCAAAGGGGTAAGAATTGGGCACGGAGGCCCGTCTGACATTCTGCCCTTCTTCTCTATTGCCTCTCGTACATTCTTTCATTCAACATCTCTTATGAATCAATTCTTTGACAACAAAAGAACAATAAGCATTAAAGCGAATGAAAAATATTCAATAATACATGACTCGTTGAGGCAATGTTTAACATGGGCATCATAAATACCAAAGGCGGGTGTAACGTGCCACACATATGGGAGTTGCTGTTTTTTTTTTAAGGGGTTATGTAGTCTGTTCTTAGGTAGTGTTCAAATAGGTTGCGTCTGTATGTAAATTGATTGGTGGTGTCTTTGATTTCTTGTGGAAGATTATTCCACAACTGAGTGGAGGAGTATGCTAAGCTTGTTTTATATAAGTCTATCCTAGCTTTAGGGACATGAAGTATATTTAGTCGTTCACTGTTTCTTGCGTTATATTTAAACAATGGATAAAGGTAGCTTGGGGCATTTTGAAATAGGATTTTGTGAGTTAGTTTAGCCTTATTAAAAGTAGGCGTTTGTGGAGTGGAAGTAACTGAAGACGTTCATGTAGATTAGAATTGTCTGTAAACTTATCACCATTTATTAGATGCACTGCCATTTTCTGGAGCAAATAAAGGCGTTTTGTTATTGATTTGGAGCATCCATCCCAGATTGTGGAGCAATAATCAATAAGTGTTTGTATGTGGGAAGTATAGAATATCTTTCTTGTGTTTACGTCGAGGAAGTTTTTAATTTTGGCAAGTTGGTATACTTTTTTGGCTATTTGTTTAACTAGAGCATGAACATGGGAATTAAAGGATAGATTTTGATCTATGATAAGACCGCGTGCCTTGTGCTCGGTTACACTTTCTATAGATGTGCCACCAATGTGCCTGATTCCTATTAACATAGATTTTTTTTTAAAAAGAAATGTTAATTTGCATGCGGTTTGCATGAATCCATTTAACTACACTATTTATTTCCTGTTGCAAGGATAATTCTAGCACATTACGATCAATAGTGTTTGTATATACTGTGCAGTCGTCTGCAAATAAATCGCAGGACGATGACATATATAAGGGAAGATCAATTGTATAAATGGCAAATAACAAAATGCCAAGTATAGACCCCTGAAGTACTCCAATATTAATTGTAATAGCTTGGGATAGAGATTTATTGTGTGATACTACTTGTTTTCTGTCTAATAAGAATGAGTTTATTAATGTCACTATATTAAAGCTTACTTTCATTGTTTCTAGTTTTTTTTTTTTAATTACGATAGTATGATCTATCATATCGAATGCTTTTTTAAAGTCTGTAAACATCGTTCCACATAGAGTATTGTTGTTAATAGTTTGATGCTAGTTTTCTGTCATGTTTGTTAGGGCCGTATGGCAGGAATATTTTGGCCGAAATCCTGACTGACTGTCAGCTATTAGTTTGTGGCGAACTAAGTGCTCTAGTGTTGTTTTGTGGATGTGCTTTTCTAGCGGTTTGGATAAAGAAGATAATATGGAAATTGGCCTATAATTACTCATGATACAATCGTCTAATGAGCCAGCTTTTAAATGAGGATACACTTTAGCGATTTTAAAGGCTGATGGGGAGTGACCTTTGGTGAGACATTGATTGTATATAAAAGTTAGTGACTCGCAGATCGCCGGAGCATCATAGCGAAGGATCCGATTACTGATTACATCTAGTCCTGATTAGTTATTGTTTTTTAGGCTACTGAGATGAGTAAATGCTTCTGTGGTCGTCAATAGCGGTATGTTTGTGGGAATGTCTCCATAGCATTTGCTCTCACAGAATGATGATAATAAAGATATGTCATGAGGCACATCTGGTATTGTGGCCTTCAGTTGGTTTATGTCAGACTGAAAGAAACTACTGAATTGATCACATGTATCCTGATTTGATGGTAACGATTGTGATGATTTGTGTTTGTTTGTCAAGGTATTAATTGCTTTCCATATATCTTTAGTGTTTGTTTTATCTATTATTAAGTTATTAAAATAATTTTTCTTTTCCTTTCAAATAACATATTGAACTTTGTATCTCAGACTACGGTACATAGTTAGACCTCTAGTTTTATGTGCTCTTTCCCGGTCTCTCATAAGTTCAACTACCTCCGGTGTGATCCACGGGGGCTTAGTGTGATGTTTAACACGAACTTCCTTAAATGGAACATGCTTGTCAAATACGCTTAGAAATGTCTTCAGCCAGTGGTCCAGAGCATCATCTGGGTCAGAAAGCTGGTAAACATAGTCCAGAGATGAGTTGAGCAAGTCTTGTAAGAAGGCATCTTGATTGAAGTTTTTGTAATTTCTATATTTTATACCTATATATTTGTGTTTGGGAGTTTTGGTACCTCTTTTCGACCATGTGCAACATACTGGGTAGTGATCACTCACTGCATGAATAGGTACAGTACATTCTGTGATGTTGCCAGCACACATAGTATAGATATGATCTATAAGTGTTGCAGATGAATTTGTTATTCTAGTGGCTTGTTTGACTAACTGTTGGAAGTTATATGATTCTATTATGTTTTCCCATTGTTTGTTTGATTTGTTAGTGTCTATGTTGAAGTCGCCTAGCAATATTATTTCTCTAGCATTACTAAATACTACATCCATCATAGTGGTGAATTGTTCATACCAGATATTTCCTGCACTGGGGTTTTGATAAAGATAGCCAACTACTAGGGGTATGCGATATTGAAGCTTAACCTCAAGCCATACACACTCAATCTCAAAGGTTTCAAAATCTAGTCTAGGGTGTGCGTTAAGCGAGTTAGAAATATAAGCTGCAATATCCGTCTCTTGTTTCTGAAAGGGATATCTTCCAATGGTTTTAAAGGCTCTGATAGCGATGTCATCATCTGAGATGTTGCTATTTAATCGACTTTCGCTAACGCCGAACATGTGAAAATTCTGATTAACTATAAGTAATAGTTCAGGCAGCTTCCCTAATAGATGGCAGATATTTAAATGCCCGATTCTGAGCCCATTATTACTGAGCCAGTGTTCATACTTATTAGACATTGTAACAATGCGTAATCATTAATATTTTAAAACACACAATGAATACAACTTACGTCCTTTACAGCAAATACACACTCTAAAGTACAGAGAAACAATAATATCTCTATCAATATAAACACACACACACACAAAACAGTATAAAGATAAGTAAGGATGATCAGTGAAGACTTCCTCACTCAGAGTATAAACGCGATAAAAAGTATTTTAAAAGATGTCTAACTAAGTGCCAATCTCTGTGACTTCAATACGAGTCAATGTTTACAGCCACGTACAATCTAATACGTTGCTATATAAATCAATAACTAAGTATGCACATAAACTTTCTAGGAGAGGCTCTTTCTTGTACCGAGATCCGGTGTTTCTTTGTGCTGAATTGCTAGTAAATACCAGGCTGTGTTGCTCCTTGGTACAGCGACATCATAAGTGCCTGACAAAGTGAAGATGGGCTAAACCGTGTGAGGTATAACAACTCTGGGTTACAATGGAATGGATACTGTTGATTTCTCACGGGTGTGTAACGACTTCCAACTACAGGCTCTGATTCGTGGCTAACAGGAGGCTGTGGTAGCACGTTGTTGTTACTACTAAATTGATCCTTGCTGTGGAGAAGAGGGAACGTATCTTCATAATTATCACCCTCATGTGTGAAAAAGAGAGTATTGTAAGGATTTGGTGTGGTGGAAATGTTCCGTCTGGCTTGGATATCAGGTGCCGTGGTTATGAGTGGTCTGCTCTCTTCTGGACTATTGGTACTTTATGTGGCGGCAGTATGTCGTCTTACTTGAATCTTAGGTGGTGTAGCTAAAAGTGCCCTACGCGATCCAGTATTGGATGTGGGTTGAGTAAGTTCTAGGTATTTAATATTTTTGGCGAGCAAGCTGGTGCCCAATGAAGACAAATGTACTTGATCCTTATAAAGTCGCTTTTTACGTGCTCCAAACTTGAAGTAAACACCGGTGTGTTGTTGATGAACTGTATGTTGTTTTGAGAACAAAACTTCTGCAATATGTTGTTATTTATGTCAGCTAGACGACGCTGGAATCCATGACTCGGGGATATGATGGAGGAGAAGAAAATGGACGAGTTAGGAAAAGTGTGACGTAATCTGTTCAAGAGTGCCAGCAGTTCAGATGTTGTGATTTGCTGGTTGTTCATGTTGTCATTGATACCAATATGAACGCTTGCCTTTTTTACGTTAAGATTTACAGCCAACCTCCTAATCTTGTCTGTTAGCCGGTCAACACCAGCCCCAGGCAGTGGAATAATGAAAACAATGTCTTTTTCTGTAGTGGCCATCCGGTCGCTGTATAGACCTTTCATTAGAGAGTTGCGTATTATAATGTGTGTACAGTCGGATCGTGCTGTCTGCACATGTTGGTTGTCAGTACGCCTTGCTCGTTATTTCTCCCATTTGAAATTCTCACCTGTGCTCCAGGGGTAGGAAGAATACCAACATTTGCAGATGATATTCTTGCATACAGGCAGGGGAGAGGTAGGGAGCAAACAGCCCAGGAGCTACAGGCGCCAGTAAATAAAGTGATTGTCTGGTGCACAGAAATTAGTGCTGTCATCCACCCGTAAAAGGTGGCTGTTTTGTGGTGCTCTCTGGACAACAGGATTGTAAGAGCTGATGTCCCAAGCCTCGCGATAGATGGTAGAAATGTCAGCAGAGAGAACAAACTGAAGTATCTGGGGATCAGATTTGACTGGAGCCTATCCTTCAAGGACTATGTGGAGATGGATGTAACAAGATCTCAAAAGGGACTCAGCGCACTTAAAACTATGGCTGCAATGGACACAGAGCAAAGAATGCATTTCACGCTATATCAGCACTTGATCCTCTCAGTAATTGATTATGGATTAGGTCTGCTCACTGTCTCAGAGAGTCAGCTGTTGAAGTTAGAGCGCATACAGAACTAAGCTATGCGGGTCATTCTGGGATGCACTAGAGACATCCCAATAGAGTGTATGCGTTACATCGTTGGTCTGCCAACTGTTGCTGGTAGGCTCAAGGTGATGCAGGCGAAGGCATACCTCAGAGTAGCTGTAGACACAGACCATCCACTGCATGAGGCGCTGGACGCAGTTAAGGGTCAGCGACTGATAAGAGGGAAATCATGGATGGCTCAGGCGGAGGATACGATCAGACAGGTGTGCCCCTTGGAGAACATTAGGCGTGGAGAGGAGTGGGTCAGAGTGCCAGCGGAGCAGTCAGACTTGTGCAGAGTTATTATCACATTAAGCCGGGAGTGCAGGGAGTGGCCAGCAGGGGCCACGGAAGTGGAAATCCAGCAACTAATTCAGGACAATGCTCACTCGGGTGATGTGATTATCTACACAGATGGTTCGGTGTCAAGAGGTGAGAGATGGAGTGCAGGGAGTGGCCAGCAGGGGCCACGGAAGTGGAAATCCAGCAACTAATTCAGGACAATGCTCACTCGGGTGATGTGATTATCTACACAGATGGTTCGGTGTCAAGAGGTGAGAGAAGTGGCTGGGGGTTCAAAGCCATAGATAATGGTCGACGTTTGGGGCAGGAGAGCCTGGCATATGATACCACAACATCCAGTTTAAGAATGGAGGTGGAGGCAGTCACTGCGGCTCTCCGCTGGATGGAGAATACGACACACATACACACACACACACACACACATCGTGATTGTAACTGACTCAGAAAGCATGCTGACGAGGGTGAGGACGACAGGCTTCGTGCGGAATGGCTCGCTTCACTTTGGAGGTCACGGGCGACAAGCATCGCCTGGATCTTTTCTCCGGGGCATACCGGTGTCCTGGGAAATGAACAGGCGGACAGATTGGCTGGCTCTGCCGAACATGGTGGAGTATTGATACATGACAAGGTAGACGTGGTTGCGGCTTTATGGGAGCACGTGTACACTTCGGAGGAGCAAATGGATTACCATGGTCTGGCAAGAATGAGACAGCGAGGAGTGACTAGGGGATCTGGCCGATGCTCGCCGCTCAGAGGAAAGGCGAGACGGACTTATAATCAGATTGCTACTGGTACTATTAGTGTTGGAGCTTTTCGCTGGCTGCTGAGGATGAGGACGGAGCACTTATGGGAATGCCGCGAATGCTGTGATGTCGATTCCTCTCTTAAATGGAGTGCGTCAACACTCCCCAGGCATGTTGCTCTCGTCATTACTACCGCGACCGACGGGACGTGGGCGGCCCGGGCAACAGAGACGGACATTATAGTAGAGCTCGGTGAGGTTGCGGTGGATGAAATCATCTTTAATACCGTTACTGCTTTTGGCCGGCTTTTGTTCACTACAGGGCCGATTAGCACCGTTCGCATTGAACATTTAATATCTCAGTTGAAGAAGTAGGAATAAGTTTGACGCGCAAAGAATAATGTCGCTCTATCCGTCATTTGATACTAGTGACGGCGGTACCTATCGCATTCAAGAGACTACCCGTCTTCGGAAGTCTCTGGAAGATGAAAGGGACAAACGGGCTGCACTGTATAAAAAATAACGGCGTGCCGTTAATGCATTAGACGCTGTGGACAAGCGTGATGCTGGCGGCTAGCCTTGGTATGGGTGTCGGGGTGTTGGGCTTCTCACCACCATTATCGCTGCACCTGTAGTTGTCGGACTCGAGATAGCTTCCCTAGCCTGTGGAATCATGTCCGCTGGGAGCAAGCTAGCGTCCCGCAAACTAATATCGAATGCTAAGAAACACGATAAAATGTGCACTCTGGCGACGGCTAAGCTTTCCAGTATAGCCGACCTTGTTTCAAAGGCTCTGGATGATGGGATAATTACGGACGTGGAGTATAAGATAATTACAGCTGAAGAAAATAAATTTCACCAGTTGAAAAAAAGATATTCGGAGCAAGGCGCCGGCGGAACTGGACGAAGAGACAAAAACATCTCTCATTCTGAAAGGAAGAGACGAGGCGCGAGCATGAATTCGTAAAAGCTATAGGGTCAAAATAACATGTATACGCGATCAGGACAGTTTGGAACCACCCCCCCCCCCTATTCCGCCGAATGATCCGCCACTGGATTTCAGTAATGCGCGGAAGGATATTAAATTTTGTTGTGTATCCCTTACGGGACGTTGCAGTCAATACCAGCATTTTCAGCTACTGTTGATGTACTAGGCAAGTGTTATGTTCAGTAGTTTGCCATTGCTTTCTGAACGACCGGCCCCTATACCTATTTCGAAAAAACAAGCACCGCTGTGTTTCGAACCCGGGTATACGAGTTCACAAACCGCGTTCGCAAGCTCTTAACCACAGAGACCGGTCGGAAGATATACTCCTAAGGTAAACAATGTAAAATTCTGAGGTATGCATGAACATTTTTTCCATTGCTTTTTTTTACTCCTCCTGTTGTGAATGTAGTTATTGGACTATATGTTGTGTTTTTTACTGATGAAGTCTAATCACCGCAACGTCCTGTATGGTTGTAATTATGTTATGCAAAGCTGCACTACTTTGTGTTGGTGTAATGATATACAACACACAGTTGATTTCACTAATGTAGGCTATACGGTTGTAAAACACTTGACATCTCAAGTGTTTTACTCAAGTGTTTTTTCCTGTCAACGTGCGTGTGTATTGATGTGATAGGTGCTTTTCTGAAAGTGGTGAGTGTATTTAGTTGGCGGGAGAGATGCTTTTCTGAAAGTGGCGAGTGTAAAGCTAGTAAAAATTTCCACATTTCGAAGTCACAAGTTTGTGACTTCGGCATGCGGGGAATGCGGAAGTATAAAGCTTGAGACGGTTCTCACACTGGGTGGTCATGATGCACAAGTTTGCTTTGTCTCATCCTTGTCGGGGGCGGTAGAGGCTACACACGGCTTGGGTTGCTCCCAATGGGGGTAGCCCTGACGAAATTTGCGCTACGCTCAGTGTGTTTGTACGTGCGTGCGTATGTGTGCGTGCGTGTGTGTGCCCCATAATGCACCTACTACACCTATTCATCTTTGGTATGGTGGGCGGTTCTCTGGTGCATATTGAGGACTTAGCTTCACCCCTTTATAGAGTAGCAGCTTGATGCCGGTCGTCTTTTCAAACTTCCGAAACATCTTATGAAGTGCGTCTAATGTGCAACGCTCACACATCTCATATGGTTTCCTAACACCCCTGGCACAGAATATGCACTCTTCTGTCACCTCGCCCCGCTTTGCCTGCTCATCGTGCCGAGAACAACAAAAAAGGTCGATGCATGGGCGGCCGCAATGAAGTTCTGTGCCGAGCTTCGGCCACTCACATCATAGGTCCCCATCTGTATGTGCCCAATAAGTCAACCTCTAATTCGACGCACTGCCCGGCGCCCCCTAATATTTCTGGGAGGGGGTCCTGGCTGTTGCAGTCTGTGTTGGTGGTGTTCGACGAGAGAGCGTGCCCGCTCGCCGAGTGCTCCCGTTCGTATTCGCATGTTTGTTGCGGTGCCCATCTTGATGTGGCTGGTTGGTACCGTTTTAATTGTGTATCGCGGTATAGTCACCCCCTATAACAAAATATGGTTGCTCGCACTCGCTATTGCCCTGCCGAAAATTACGCTACAGTTATTCCAAAGTAATATATATGGCTATGAGTAATATATCGAGTCAGAATGATACTACCGAGGCGAGCCTCTCTTGCTCGTGTCATTACGGACCCCCTTAGGGTGCGAATGGGGGTCGGTTCGGACCCTATTCGACCCCTTAGGTGTGCGACTGGGGGTCGGTGCGGACCCTATTCGACACTCCTTAGGGGGGGGGGTGCTAGGGTGGCTGGGGTGTGGGGTAGTGGTGGTGGCACGACTCCGGTTGTACTACTTCTGGTTATGTGTAGAACCCATACGGTTATGAGAGAGTCAACAACCAGGCCAGGTGTGGAATCAACACCGTTATGTGTGAGTGGACAGCTGGTCAGGTGTAGAATCCATACGGTTATGTGTGAGTGAATACGTGGATAAGTGGATAGCAGTTCAGGTGTAGAACAAATACGGTTATGTGTGTGTGGACAACGTGGTCATGTGTGGAACCGTCACGGTTATGTAGGAGTAAACAACCTGGTCATGTGTAGAACCCACACGGTTATGTGTGAGTAGATAACAGGTCATGTGTAGAACCCATAACTTTATGTATGAGTGGACCTGGCCATGTGTAGAACCCACACAGTTATGTATGAGTGGACAACCTGGTCATGTGAAGACCTACATGGTTATATATAATTGGACAACCAGGTCGTGTGTAGCACTCACATGTTTATGTGTGAGAGGACAACCTGGTCATGTGTAGAACCCACACAGTTATGTATGAGTGGACAACCAGGTCATGTGTAAAACCCATACCTTTTTGTATGAGTGGACAACAACTCAGGTGTAGTACAGATACTGGTAGGGTCACCCATGTCGGACAGGTCAAGGGAGAGGGTACAGACGAAGAGACGTACAAACCTGCTGCCTTGTAGGTAGACTGGGGACAGTCAAAGGCTAGGGAAAGCATCCCGAACAAATGCTTGTCGAAATCGGATGTACTGATCCCCAGGCTTGACAAAGAAGTGCAACGTAACTTTATCATTTCATGATGCCACAGATGAAAATTAATCGTTATGGTGCTAATCCCGTGAGGTCCCATCAGGCTGTGATAGTGCCGGGCCCCCTGCCTCGAGGGGGTCCACCCATGACTACTGGTGGTCACCTTCCCCTGTGCTGTGGAGTCAAGGCACAGAGGAGTAGGTTAAGAGCTATTGACCAAACACCCCGGACACTCAACATACTACAATGGAATGCCGAAGGAGTTTTAAAAATTAAACCCAAAAAAAAAAGCCTCCCTAAA
>JACEFZ010022681.1:0-59520 GCA_014155875.1 Cepaea nemoralis | reverse complement strand
CCAGCATAGCTCTATTAGCTGGTGGATCTGTAGAGTGAGTGTGTCTTGCCCACTCCTGATAACCTCTATTGGAATCCCATCCTTACCTGGAGCCTTGCCAGATGCAAGTTCATTTATAGCACACTTAACTGCTGTTATGGTGGGAAGTGTGTCCAGGTGGTCAAGAGTTGGTAGAGCCTCTATGGCGTTGAGGGCATCATCCGCTAGTTTGGCCTCACTTGAGTAAAGCTCCAAATAGTGCTCTACCCATCTGTCCATCTGCCGTTTCTTGTCAGTGATGATTTCTCCAGTCAAGGTTTTCAATGGTGCACTTCTTTTGATCACTGGACCACAGGCTTTCTTTATTCCTTCATACATGCTTCTTATGTCTCCCTTATCACTTGCGATTTGAATGGACTCACATGACTTGATCCAATAATCATTTGCACACTGCCTGGCAGCCTTTTGCACATCCTTCCTAGCTTGCCTTAGCTCACTCAGAGTGTTACGCGTTGGTCTTTCCTTGTTTCTTAAGAGAGCTTTCTTCTTCCTATCAATCAAGGGCTGCAGAGTCTCGCTGTTGGCCGCAAACCAGTCCTGCCTCTTATGATCCACAGTGCCGTAAACCCCTACGGCAGTTTTATAAAGAGTTTCCTTAATTTGACCCCACTTTTCATTTACTGTACAATTTTCTGGTGTATCAGTGAAAGCGTCTTCAAGTTGCTGTTGAAACTGAAAGCACTTTTCAGGATCATGAGTGTTAATAATATTTGTTGTTGTTGACGATTATCACAGTAAATAACTTCAAACATTCCCAAATGGTGCGGGATGGCATGTGATAAGTATATAAAGTACATAATCAATGTTCACAGCTTTAATGCGAGACACTCGTCTCCTTTGCACAGTTCTAACACAATTGCTGATTACGCTAAGGTCACACTTACGGTCATCTGCCCTTGACATATGGCGTGTGGCATTGCTGAAACGCCGTCAACGCGGTGCACTGTAAACAGGCTTTGAATGGCTATTCAATCAGCCACACAACTGTATGAAACACTTCGCTTCTGGCTGAAGCATCATTACAATACTGGAGTAATGCCGAATAATCTTGCTTGGCTTCAACTCCGTTTCACGTCCTTCTTCAACCAAGACCCTGGCCTGACTAACTGCGTCTAGCTGTCTCGCTTTCCCGTGGACTACCCAACTATTGTCACGTGGTACGCAATTTCATTGAGTAGTTTCCCTTTGCCATTCAGCATCATCATGAGTTCCGCACTATCTTTCCTTGACTTATTCATGCTTGTTAGTTCATGGTGATCGCCGTGAACTGCTCTCACTATGACAATTCCTCTTCTACGGTAAACCTAATCTTAGTACACCAGTTTACCGCTGTCTTCCTCATATCGGTACATGGCAATATGCCCCCCCCCCCTTGTTTTTGAAAATGGTGTAGCCATTTTCAGTCTATTCGGTTTTTTTACTCTTTCTGACATGTGGCGATATTCACAGTTATTCTTAGTCATTTCATAAATATATTCTATATTCATGTCACTTCCACATACCTATTTTCTCTGATAATATGATGGTATGGCATTCTATTAACCACTCCACAAAATCAATGAAAAAAAATATTAATAGTCAGACACGCCCTTCTATCTGCTTCCCCCACAGACGTCTTCAGTTTGACCCATCCACGACCTTCCTATTTCTAATCTGCCGCACTTTACCTTCTTAATTTCACTATCCAGCGGATGTTGTGTGTTTGAATTGACTCTGAGGTAGGAACGTACTCTGCAAATTTGTAATCTGTCCCCAATGGTTGGAAAATCAAGAAGATAGCGCATCGCCTTGCATGATGTATCTCTTGTACATCCAGAATAATACGCTTAGCTTTGTTCTGTATCCTTTCCATCTGCTTACAGCTAAGAATCAGGATCGCCATCTCATACTCAAAAATAGACATGACCAGACCCTGTGTAGGAGACATAGATGGCGCTGCTCACAGTTTGCTGCCGCCATCACCCGCATCGCAGTCAAACCCAGCTTGGCCTTTGTTATCACCTGGTCTATGTGTTCATTGTAAGCAAGGCTTCAATCAAAACGTGTCCCCAGGTAATTCATTGCCTGCGTTCTTTCCACAGTCTCTGAACACAGATTTACAGTTGGTGTTGGAGTGTTGACAATATGGTGATTCAAAGAGAACCATGTCACTGCTGCCTTCGTTGGATTGACCATTGCCCCGGATTCCACATACCAAGTGCTTATGCGATTTAGTTCTGTTTGTAGTTCCATAGCAACCCGATCTCTATCCTTACGATACACTAACGTATAGCCGGCACATGTCCTCTCCGGTCCAGTGATCTGCTCGCTGGTGATTCTCACAGTGTAGGCGCTGAAAAGCACCGGAAATAATGGTGATTCCTGTGGCAGGCCAGGATATATTGTTGCTGGTTCAGAAGTCCAACTGCCACATCTAAAAACTACATTCTGCTGGAAGAGGGCTGCAGCGATCCAACTAAAGAGGTTATGGACTTATCTTGAGTTCAAACAGTTGAAACATTAGAAAATCCAACGGTACTCTATAGTACGCATCCTCACGATAAATCGCCGCAGCACATGTTTCAATGCCTGAGTGGAAACCTTCATAGACACCATGGGCAAAAACTGCTGCGTTGGTCCAGGTTTCTCTGTTTGGACGGTTCCCTCCAAGGGTAGGTGGGAAACAACCTTGCCTCTCTATCTGGCTTGATATTGTTTTCTGGCAATTAACTTCTCCAACAGCTTGCCTATTGAATTTTGCATGGTTATTACCCGGTATCTCTGAAGTTTTGTGTGCACTTTGTCCAGGCTTCGGCAAGGGAATCAGATAGCCGTGTAACCATTCCTCCTTGATGCTAGCACTCCCTATGCTGTTGTTGTACACATCTGCTAGTTATTCTAGCAGATTTGTAGATTTGCAAACATCTTTATCATATTGACATGCCCTACTTTGAATATTGAGCACAACCCACTACTGGCAACGCTGATCGTATTCCGATACAAACCTTGGGCCTTGTTCACCTCAGATTGGAGGTACTAGACTTGAGTTTCGCGCTTCGTTTGTGGTCGTCAGTAGTGCATATCCCTGACTGGACCCAGTCCCTGACTGGCGTGTGAGGCGGGCGTGTAACTACTGACCACACGGCTCATGCCAGGCGTGACCAAATAATCATACTAGAATAGCACGTCACCCATTGTAGAATATAGCTCAAAGTTTTCCCGATCGCCGCGACTAACATCGGTCAATCGATTACTTTATCGAAAACCTTTGTGTTGTCAAAAAAGCAAACATGTTGGTCTTTGTTTACTTCTATAGCACGTTTATTAATGTTCCCAGAATATAAACAGCATGTACTGTAGCCGGTGTGTGTGTGTGTGTGTGTGTGTGTGTGTGTGTGTGTGTGTGTGTGTGTGTGCGCGCGCGTTAAGAGTAAGAATGTGGACATGTTGTCAAGAGCTCTAGTCATTTCGTTAATACAGAACTGGTGTGACCAGTCATTATACGCTGGCAGGAATGGTTAGGGGTACCCATGGATCTGTTCGGAGAGCATTGATGACGATTCTCACGGGTAACTAGACAATCATGTATTAAATTGAGTTAAGAACCGACATCATAGTACACGGGACAATCCCATATGCTTTATTCCCCCATCTTCAACACCCAGCGATTGTCCCAATACTATTGTTACCACTTGCAACCTGATCATATGTCTTTCCTCCGAGAACTTAATGTCGGCCAGAACCTCTTTTCACTCTCTACTACAAAATACTCTACAGGCAATGATGGTGTTCTTCAAATACTAGCACACACGATCCTAAAGACCCCCCCCCCCCCCCCCAGCACACACACACACTTGCCTTATCCTGCACCAATACCCCACAGAGGTACAGATCCAGCCAATGTGTCCATCTGCTAGTTCCCTAACACACCAGCACAGGCTGGGGAACAGATCCAAAGGACATCACTCTATTTTTATTTTCTTAAACTGAAGCGTGTCACTTTTCACAAAGCATGCCCTACTTCGCCCTACTCAGCATGCTCTGCGAGTCCTGTAAAATCACGACATGGGAATGCCGCAGTGACTGCCTCCATCTTTATTTTCAAATTATATGTGGTATCATGTGTCAGCCCTGTACACTCTATTAATCTTCTCTATGAACCCGCAAACACTTACTTTGCCTCTTAGCACAGAGCCATCCGTGTAGATGATTACATTCAGAGCTGTGTGCTGAATAACTCCTACACTCCCGATCCAGTGTTATTATGACCCTGCTCAGATCTGACATTTCCTCTGGCATTTTGGCCTTTCTCCTCTCCCAATGTTTTCGAGCATACACACTTCTCTGACACATAGTATAGTATATGATGACAACAACCCATCTATGACAATAGACAAGGACAAGGGGGAGGCATTTCTTGCACGATTTCTAAAACAGTCTGACCAGCAGGACAGGGCTATTAGGGATGCGGTCAGAGAGGCCCTTTCACGAGCCACTCGGAATGATTACTATGAAGACATGATACATATAGATGGTATTATACGCGAGTTAGAGAGAACTAATGACAGCACCAAACCCGTTTGGGCTTGGGTACCCCCTGGGAAGAACATGAACGATGGTGACTTGGAAGAGATGGTTTAGTTTGTTTAAACCTTAGCATGAAAACGGCCGAAAAATCCCTAGGATTGGTTGCACAACTACCTTGTCCCACTCCCAAAGCCAGGCAAAGTCACTTAAAACTAAATGAATATATAATTATCACCTTGCAAAACTTCTTTTGTCAAAGAACTCGAGAAGATAGCAGCATGCAAGCTACAACACCACTTGGATAGATGTAAACTGCTCACGGAAAGGCTTGGGAGTTACCAGCCTTGGGAGGAAACCTGGGCCAATGCGGCAACATTTGCCTTGAATGTCTACGAGGGCTTCCAGAATAAACAAGAGATGGTGGCACTTGACCTGAAAGATGCGTACATGGTCAGGTATGATCGTTTGATATGCACTATTTTGGACATGGAGACCTGCCCCTGGATTGCGGCAGTACTTTATGAGCGTAACATCTCACTTCGCATGGGCTCATGGACTTCTGACCACCATACTATTACACCTGGGCTGCCACAGCGATCTGCCATGTCCCCAGTGCTCTTTAATGTATACACCAGCAAAGTCGCGGCAATTGAGGCATCAAGAATTGACATTCGCAGATGATGTGCTGGTGTACAAACAGGGAAGTGAGAGGGAAAGAATGACTAAAGACTTACAGTCGATAAGGTGGCGGAGTCATGCGTGGATTCAGAGGTCGTAATAAATCCAGATAGGGCATCGGTTGTGTCGTATTCCCTGGATAACCGAATAGTGAAGGTAGATATTCCATGTATTGCATTGAATGCATGTCCTCTCAGAAGAGAGAGAGAGAGAGAGAGAGAGAGAGAGAGAGAGAGAGAGAGAGAGAGAGAGAGAGAGAGAGAGAGAGAGAGAGAGAGAGAGAGAGAGAGAGAGAGAGAGAGAGAGAGAGAGAACAAACTTTATTTTCGAAGGGTAACAAATTGGGCTTATATTCGGCCCTTTCAATCACTCATTTTTCGTTCATCAGTGCATAGTACATTCACATAGGAAAAAAACATTGTCAAATGAATGTTGCAAGCATAAACAATGCATGTTACCATGTTATGAGGCAAATCCCCCACCCACCCATCTCCTATCCATCCACGTGTCCCCCAAACACACATCCACCATCCACCCACACACATACCCACAAGCACATACATGACCCCATCGATCCACGCATTCCCCAACCAACACATCCCAAACACACCCCCACGTACATCATCTCCTTACCCACATCTCTGACCCACCCACACACCCATCCATACCCACCCAAACATCCTCCACCCATCTCATAACCTACCAACACTCACCCACCCACACACCCCAAACACACATCCCCCAACCACATTTCCATTTAACACCCACAGACAGGCACACACCCTCTCGCTATCAAATACACACTCCCTCGCATACACACAAAAGCATATACACATACACACACGAGCATACACACGCAAATACACACATATACCCACGCACACATCCACACCCATATACACTCCCTCGCATACACTGCATGCATGCACACATACACACAAACATGCACATACATATACGAACATACATATATATACATACACACATATGCACACGCACATGCATATAAACAGTCACGCATGTATGCACACATAAACACACATATAAACATACTTACACACACAAGCACACATTTACACATACACACCCATACGCACATTTAGACGTGCACACACATACACCCACATGAACACACGTATACACACATATGGACACACATACACACCCATCCACCCACACACTTACTCACACATACATGCTGCCTCACATAATCTCACCCTCTCACTCACTCATTTACTCTCTAAACCACACTAACTCACGCTCTTACTCGCACAGAATAGTACACAGACACACACACACACACTCTCTCTCTCTCTCTCATTAACTTCTCATGCACTCTCTCACTCACCCACTGTCGCTCTCTCTTGCACACTCACTCACACACACATACTCACAAATTCTCCCCCTCACTCTCCCACTCACCCGGCGGCTCTCTAACTCACACTCACTCATTCACTTTCTAACACAGATAGGTAAACACACAACACAACCTCTCTCTCACACTAACTCATTCTCTCACTCAATCTCTCACATGTACGTGTACACAGACATTCAATTACTCTTTCACTCTCGCAGGCACACGCGCATACATACTCTCCCACTTTCTGTCTCATACTCACTCTCTCACTCACACTCTTTCTCATTAACTCTCTCACACAGTGAAAAATGATAGTAAAAAAATGATACCAATAGGTGACTTATGGAGGCATATAGTCGGTATGAAGTAAGTATTGAAAGAGTTTTCGGTTGAATGTATAGGGACTCATTGGAGTTTTCAGATCTGGTGGAAGGCTATTCCACAAGTGAGCGCCAGAATATGCGAAACAAGTTTTGTATAAGTCCAATCTAGGCTTCGGAACCTGTAATAAATTTAAGCGCTTACTGTTCATTGCATTAGATTGAATTAACGGTAGATGATACTCTGGGGTATTTTCAGATATAATTTTATTCACTAATTTGGCTTTGTTAAAAATGAAATGGTAGAAGTCTTAGATGGCTGTATAATTTATTACTTTCAACGTGCTTTATGCTAGAAACTAGACGTTATAGCGCGGTTGTGAAGCGAACACAGTCGTTTCATATTAGATTTAGGGCACCCATCCCAGACTGTTGAACAATAGTCGAGAGGTGATTGGATATAGCATGCATAGAATATTTTTCGTGTGCTTTCATCCAAGAAGTGCTGAATTTTAGTAAGTTGGTAAACTTTTTGTGCTATTCTCTTGGTGAGGACATGAACATGAGAGTTCCAGTTTAGATGTCTGTCAATTAAAAGACCTAATGTTTTGTGGTCATTTACATTAACTATAGGTAACATGTCCACGTGGAGATCGAGCGGTGCCCCAGTTATGGCTAGGATCTGTAGTTTTTGTCTGGTCGTTATTAGCAGAGAGAGAGAGAGAGAGAGAGAGAGAGAGAGAGAGAGAGAGAGAGAGAGAGAGAGAGAGAGAGAGAGAGAGAGAGAGAGAGAGAGAGAGAATTGAGTTACGCTGGAATCACCTTCGGCAGATGTATGTCTTTTAAAGCTCATGTGGAAGCTTTGGTGGCGAAGGCTAGACGTGAGCGATGACAGCTACCGGGGTAGAGCAGAGGATGATATACATTCTCTTTTGGCAGGTAATCATTTAAGTCGATTTGGCAGCAGACCGTGTTGTGTTGGTGTTTTAACGAGAAAATCGTTCAGAAAGCAATGGCAAACTACTGAATGCAAACTTGCCAAGAGATCACAATAGCAAAAACTACTGGTGTTGACTGCAACGTCCTGTAAAGGATTTGCAACTAAGTTAAGTCATTGGGTACGGTTTTGGGCTACTGACAGTATCAACGAACCAGCTTGAAAGGTTGGAGCACATACAGAATGCGGGTTCACAAAGGAAACAACATTTATATGCTTGAGGCATATCCTAGCACTAGGAGAAAGCGGTTGGGGTTCGGCAAGGCTTCTGGACGAATCTCAACTCTGAGAGGGAAGACCAGGAGAACGTTAAATAAAATAGAAGGTGACATGATTAGCAATATGGCTCTTCGCTGGCTGTTGACAAAGGGCAGGGGGCGGGTGGAAACAGAGCATGTTTGGGAATATCTTGAGTGTAAATATATCTCTGAGATAATAAGTAATGGTGAACATGAGACAATAAGTAAAGTAAAGATGAACATGAGACAATAAGTAAAGTAAAGGTGAACAAGAGGCAATAAGTAAAGGTGAATATGAGACAATAAGTAAAGTAAAGGTGAACAAGAGGCAATAAGTAAAGGTGAACATGAGACAATAAGTAAAGGTGAACATGAAACAAGTAAAGGTGAACATGAAACAAGTAAAGGTGAACATGAGACAATAAGTAAAGGTGAACATGAAACAAGTAAAGGTGAACATGAGACAAGAAAAGGTGAACATGAGACAAGTAAAGGTGAACATGAGACAATAAGTAAAAGTGAACAAGAGGCAATAAGTAAAGGTGAACATGAGACAAGTAAAGGTGAACATGAGACAAGTAAAGGTGAACATGAAACAAGTAAAGGTGAACATGAAACAAGTAAAGGTGAACATGAGACAAGAAAAGGTGAACATGAGACAAGTAAAGGTGAACATGAGACAAGTAAAGGTGAACATGAGACAATAAGTAAAAGTGAACAAGAGGCAATAAGTAAAGGTGAACATAAGACAAGTAAAGGTGAACATGAGACAAGTAAAGGTGAACATAAGACAATAATTCAAAACAATGTTTTCCCGTAGTGAATTTGAATAACGAAGACACAAACAATAGATTGCACGATTTATTGCCTGGCATATTTCGCTGCATCTCGTCAGGTACATACTGCAGAATCACACAACTTACGTGAAATTAACTAGAAAATCCTTCAAGTTGAAATATACACAATTTCGCACAGTAATGTCGATTGTCTACCACGGTAATTTTAAGCTCACTAACATGTCTTTCTGTTTACACAATTCTGGCTTGCGTTGATAGATCATAATTGCTTCTGCAAATTTTAACAAGCGAGTATTTTGTGTTCTAAACAACACGCGAAATGCAGTCTCTCTGGACACAACATGGCGACTGGCGACAATGTGCCTGCCGAATTGAAGACGCCGGGAGCTTCCGGTGTGTCGGCTCCTCGTGGCTATCATCTCCTGTGTGTTGTATCTTGTTGACCCATTGAGGTATGTGTTCTGACACCCGTTTGTTAAGCTGTCTCTCCGTTCGACCAATGTAAACGGCCTGGCATCTACATGTGAATTGGTAAATACAATTGTTTGTGGCGTACAGAGGAACAGGCTCTTTGACTGTTGGTGTAGGAATGGGTACGGTTTTACATCTAATGACTGGAGTTGCCGCACAGAATGTTCGACCTACTGCTGTAGTAAGCCGGTCTTGTAGACGTTGCATTACGTCATCCCCTCGAAAGGTTAGCTGGATGAATACCTTGAGTTTAGGGACTGTAGTTACGTCTGCTTTGGGTTTGGGCTGTTGGCAATAGCGCTTTATAAATCCTGTGGAGTACCCATTCAGGTTTAAGACATTCTTCAGAGATAAGACAATAAGTAAAGGTGAACATGAGACAATAATTAAAGTAAAAGAGTCTGAACACGCCATGAGATGTATTGGGTGTATGATGTAGTAAAATATTGTACAGGTCAACTGACATCTGTCATGACATGTGGCCGATATGACACCAGCTGCCTTTATTTCTGTCATATATTTTTGAAGGGAGTGGGAGATCACTGTAGTGCATGCCCCATCTCTAACAAAAGATGTAGAGCCCCATCCTCTTCTATCTTCAATAACCCCAGAATATGAACCTTGAGTTATCTGCAGGTCTCGTTCTATTAAATTATGTCTAGGAGATATAGATTATGGCCCTGGTAAGAATGGTAATTTACTAATTGGGAATCTGCCCCTTCTCCAATGATTCTTTAGCTCTGGAGCCCCCTTTTAGTTTATCAAATCTGAGGAAAGTCAGGAGAATTTTCTCAGCCTGATTTAGATGAAGAAAACATGGATGTTGAGCAGTAGATAGGTATAGAGTCTTTTATTTCCCCCTTTTAGTAAGTCATTATGAGTTAATTTATCTTTTAACAATCAAACACATAATCAATCACATTAGATTTTGACAACATGATGCACAAAGAAGTTGTGACACAGATAGGTTTGAACTTGACAAATTAACAGAAGGTCAATTCATGTTAATCATTTATTGACTGGCCTGAGCCTTCTGGTCAGTACATACATCTCTATTGTGATTTACACAAAGTAATAGAACAGTTGCACATTGGACCATTGTCCCAGACAATCAATAACAAGCATCAATATATGAGATATCAACAAGTGTTAAAACATAGTAAACATTGTGATGTTGTACATTTTAAGTATGATGATGTTGCATCAACATTTAGTTTCCTGAGATTAGGTGTGGGGTATACCAAGTAAAATGTAACCTGGTGACTGGAAGATTAGGTAAGCCAGGGTCCATTGACTGATGGATCCACGTCAGGTCTGCCCGTATAGCTCCACTGAAGGCCTCCCCATGCTCTGCTCATAGCGAAGTCATCCTCCATCTCACTTGTGGTTCATCTCCTCTCTCGGCTTCCCTCCCTCAGGTCTGATTTAGGTGGTTAGTTTGCTGATGTGTTGGGTGGTTGTTGGTATGTAGCCACCAAGATCACGGATGAGTATTCACATAAATATATACATTCCTACCAATACAATAATAAGAAGTAGGTCGGAAGAAATCTAAATTCCTGAAGTAGGAACCAGTTCCCCTCCCCCTCTTTTCTCTCTAAGCTAGTGTTGGGTTAATATGGGGTGGTCAGAGTTTATCACACTGTGTACGCCTTGTATCAACTTGTTCCTGCTGTATGTAAGTCTTCATTGGACCGGGGTCAGTGAACGTGTACAGTGAGACAATGACAAGAGTGAGAAGGTGTCAAGATGCATGTAAATAAATGACATACATTTATAACATTTCTTCTACTCAATGGTGTTCACAATGTGTATAAATAATTCTCTGTGTTTTCCCAATTAACTTCTTCTTCTTCTTGTGTCTAATAACTCTCTTCCATTACCTGTTGTTGTGATGTTGAGTGTTGTGTTGTGTGGTGATGAGTGGTGTGGAGTGGTGTTGTGTTTTTAAGTTATGTTGAGTAATGAGTTCACTTCGCGTGATGATGTTCCGCGAAGCACAACTTTCTCATGTATTGCAGTTCCTAAGTGCTCTTATCTAATTAAAATTTGACATAAATATAAATATTTATTTCGCCAAACCCTATTAATTCTATAGACAAAGGAGAAAGGAAAGATTGATTTCACTTTCAGCTTTCTAGATTGTAAATAGGCATCGATAAGTCTGTTTTAGAACAAGGCACTTGTTCTAGTACACGAACTGTCATGTCAGCTGTAGATAGTGATAGCATCTTTTACAATGTTTCTGGTGAAATGCACAAGATTGCTTTCGAATCATCACTTCTCACAGTTGTTTAGAATAGAATGTAATAGTGGAATGCACTTCCTAAAGTTAATAATTATCCTTAAGAATATCAGAGATTGTAGTTTCATCGAAGAGAATATTTTGCCCGGGAATGGCTTTGCGTCATTAGAATCTACAGTCGAGCATTTTTACATTTCTGAGGTTTTAATTAATAATCATACATTTCAATTGACATCACAAACATGGGTTTACGTTACTCGATACTTGATACATCGGGTTCTTAGTCTAATCAAGGGCTAACAAACGTACCTCGGATCCAGACTTTTGCTTTGTCCATTGAATATTTTGTCACACAATCTTCTCACATCCGTCCATGGAGCGAGTTCAGACAAAAGTGCGCGCTTCTCAACAATTCTGATGAAATAGGGATATATGTTAATTATGCACTGGCGCGAAGGCGGGTCAGGTGGTTTTCTCATCCAATGATTTTCCGAGCTTGGTCTGATGAAATCCTTCTAAGAATCCACGTCATTTGTCACTTGTTCAGTTCCAGTTTCGATGTTAAGTTTTAAGTCCCAATCTCCAATTGCGTTTGTGAAGTCAATTTCTTTTAATGTTGTTTCCTCTTTTTGCGGCATTTGTTGATAAGATGAATAATGTTGGCTGCGTTATGCCACAATTTCAAAGGACATTTCCTGGTAACTATTTGAGACCATGTCTACCTGACACCACCTGGTAACTATTTGAGACCATGTCTACCTGAGCAGAGTCTAGCAGAGTCACGTATTAAACGGGGACCAGTCTTGGTCAATGCGGTAACTGATTCAACGTGAGTTTCCAAATAAACTACTCGGGTACATTGATAACGAATGTGTTGTAACTTCATTTGTCAGCTGTAATCCACTTGAGTGAATGTGTGCCAAGTGTTGTGTTTGTGACAACGAGCTGTCAATTAAACACCAGCAACGATATGGTACATTGCACTATTCTATAAGTGTTCTATGTGGCACTTCAGAGTGCAAGCCTGAGTAAAAGAGGAATCTCAGCCATCACACATGTACATTGTGTTTTCTGAATGTGTTATCTTGTGACATTTCAGAAAGTTGACATATGGAAACCCACTGAAAAGTAATAGCTTCATAATAGTAACATATACAATTCAACATTCTTTATAAGTGAAAACTAACAAGTACATTTGAAATAAGAAGATAGGCAAACCTTTCGTCATCTTTTATATTCTTATTGACTCTAGACTGAATTATGGAGCCATCAATAACTACTGCCAGAAATGGAATTCAATGAAATCTGATTGATAAATCTGTTAATATGGACTTCGCTGATGACACTGTCCTCCTGTCCCACACACACACAGTCTGATGCAAGATAAACTAAACACTGGCAGGTCACAACAACTAGGTCTACAAATGCACTCCTCTTTCCCCCTTCATTCCCCCATTGGGACATTGGCTACCACCAAACTCACTCCCAGCCCCCCTTTCCTTAACTATCCCATACAACTCCATGCATGTTGTCACCATATTGATTTCTGTCTACTTCTATTCTCCATGTGTTTTTAGGTTTTCCTTTATGTAAACCGGGTTCGAAACACGGCAGTGCTGGCTTTTTCGAAAAACGTATAGGGGCCGGTCTTGACACATGCCGACGCATCTCAACTCCAAGACATAAAGTTGCTCGTACTCAATAACAAAATACTAAACAGCGCTCACCTTGATGAAACAGACGCAAACCAGCCGACGGCAATTTCAGGCATTTATTACATGCTCTCGCAGAACAACAAAGAACGCTATTCCATATTATAACCTGCCCCTGAAGACGGGGACGGGTGGTTATACAGTTATACAGACTCAGTTCCCGAATTCTGCCATTGCTTTAAGAAGGTCGCTCTTTTCCCAAGGATTTACCAGCCGCGTTTAACTCGTCTAAGGGTTATTCCTGTCCCGGTCCCATCACTGTATGAATGTGAGACAACAGACGATTTCCTCGCTCACTAAGAAGATTGCACCAAACCAGATCCTATCCTCTCCAACACGGAGCCCATAGAAAAACACCCTTGTCCTGATGTCCTCTCCCCAAAGAGTCCCCGTTGCCGTGTTCAATCGCGTTCTCCCTAGTACATCAATAGCAGCTGAAAATGCTGGTGTTGACGGCAACGTCCCGTAAGGGATACGCAACAAAAAAATCCTTATGTAAATCCATGGATTCCAGACAATAGACTTTCTAGTTATACCAGTCTCAGGTTTTCCTTTATGTAAATCCATGGATTCCAGACAATAGACTTTCTAGTTATACCAGTCTCAGGTTTTCCTTTATGTAAATCCATGGATTCCAGACAATAGACTTTCTAGTTATACCAGTCTCAGGTTCTCCTTTATGTAAATCCATGGATTCCAGACAATAGACTTTCTAGTTATACCAGTCTCAGGTTTTCCTTTATGTAAATCCATGGATTCCAGACAATAGACTTTCTAGTTATACCAGTCTCAGGTTTTCCTTTATGTAAATCCATGGATTCCAGACAATAGACTTTCTAGTTATACCAGTCTCAGGTTCTCCTTTATGTAAATCCATGGATTCCAGACAATAGACTTTCTAGTTATACCAGTCTCAGGTTTTCCTTTATGTAAATCCATGGATTCCAGACAATAGACTTTCTAGTTATACCAGTCTCAGGTTTTCCTTTATGTAAATCCATGGATTCCAGACAATAGACTTTCTAGTTATACCAGTCTCAGGTTTTCCTTTATGTAAATCCATGGATTCCAGACAATAGACTTTCTAGTTATACCAGTCTCAGGTTCTCCTTTATGTAAATCCATGGATTCCAGACAATAGACTTTCTAGTTATACCAGTCTCAGGTTTTCCTTTATGTAAATCCATGGATTCCAGACAATAGACTTTCTAGTTATACCAGTCTCAGGTTTTCCTTTATGTAAATCCATGGATTCCAGACAATAGACTTTCTAGTTATACCAGTCTCAGGTTTTCCTTTATGTAAATCCATGGATTCCAGACAATAGACTTTCTAGTTATACCAGTCTCAGGTTTTCTTTTATGTAAATCCATGGATTCCAGACAATAGACTTTCTAGTTATACCAGTCTCAGGTTTTCATTTATGTAAATCCATGGATTCCAGACAATAGACTTTCTAGTTATACCAGTCTCAGGTTTTCCTTTATGTAAATCCATGGATTCCAGACAATAGACTTTCTAGTTATACCAGTCTCAGGTTCTCCTTTATGTAAATCCATGGATTCCAGACAATAGACTTTCTAGTTATACCAGTCTCAGGTTTTCCTTTATGTAAATCCATGGATTCCAGACAATAGACTTTCTAGTTATACCAGTCTCAGGTTTTCCTTTATGTAAATCCATGGATTCCAGACAATAGACTTTCTAGTTTATACCAGTCTCAGGTTTTCCTTCATGTAAATCCATGGATTCCAGACAATAGACTTTCTAGTTATACCAGTCTCAGGTTTTCCTTTATGTAAATCCATGGATTCCAGACAATAGACTTTCTAGTTATACCAGTCTCAGGTTTTCCTTTATGTAAATCCATGGATTCCAGACAATAGACTTTCTAGTTATACCAGTCTCAGGTTCTCCTTTATGTAAATCCATGGATTCCAGACAATAGACTTTCTAGTTATACCAGTCTCAGGTTTTCCTTTATGTAAATCCATGGATTCCAGACAATAGACTTTCTAGTTATACCAGTCTCAGGTTTTCCTTTATGTAAATCCATGGATTCCAGACAATAGACTTTCTAGTTATACCAGTCTCAGGTTTTCCTTTATGTAAATCCATGGATTCCAGACAATAGACTTTCTAGTTATACCAGTCTCAGGTTTCTCCTTTATGTAAATCCATGGATTCCAGACAATAGACTTTCTAGTTATACCAGTCTCAGGTTTTCCTTTATGTAAATCCATGGATTCCAGACAATAGACTTTCTAGTTATACCAGTCTCAGGTTTTCCTTTATGTAAATCCATGGATTCCAGACAATAGACTTTCTAGTTATACCAGTCTCAGGTTTTCCTTTATGTAAATCCATGGATTCCAGACAATAGACTTTCTAGTTATACCAGTCTCAGGTTTTCCTTTATGTAAATCCATGGATTCCAGACAATAGACTTTCTAGTTATACCAGTCTCAGGTTTTCCTTTATGTAAATCCATGGATTCCAGACAATAGACTTTCTAGTTATACCAGTCTCAGGTTTTCCTTTATGTAAATCCATGGATTCCAGACAATAGACTTTCTAGTTATACCAGTCTCAGGTTTTCCTTTATGTAAATCCATGGATTCCAGACAATAGACTTTCTAGTTATACCAGTCTCAGGTTTTCCTTTATGTAAATCCATGGATTCCAGACAATAGACTTTCTAGTTATACCAGTCTCAGGTTTTCCTTTATGTAAATCCATGGATTCCAGACAATAGACTTTCTAGTTATACCAGTCTCAGGTTTTCCTTTATGTAAATCCATGGATTCCAGACAATAGACTTTCTAGTTATACCAGTCTCAGGTTTTCTCAATGTGTGTCCTATCCAGTTCCAGTGTCTTTTCTTCATCTCTTGGTTCACTGGTGTTTGTCTAGTTCTCTCCATGAGTTCCACACTAGTGTTTGTCTAGTTCTCTCCATGAGTTCCACACTGGTGTTTGTCTAGTTCTCTCCATGAGTTCCACACTGGTGTTTGTCTAGTTCTCTCCATGAGTTCCACACTGGTGTTTGTCTAGTTCTCTCCATGAGTTCCCTACTGGTGTTTGTCTAGTTCTCTCTATGAGTTCCACACTGGTGTTTTGTCTAGTTCTCTCCATGAGCTCCACACTGGTGTTTGTCTAGTTCTTTCCATGAGTTCCACACTGGTGTTTGTCTAGTTCTCTCCATGAGTTCCCCACTGGTGTTTGTCTAGTTCTCTCCATGAGTTCCACACTGGTGTTTGTCTACTTCTCTCCATGAGTTCCACATTGGTGATTCTGTCATTCCATTTAATTCCTTCTATTTTGTGCAGGCACCAATTAGTGAATGTTTGTAACTTAATTGTAATTGTTTTCATTGTTCTCCACATTTCTAATACATACAGTAGTACTGGATTAACGTAAGAATTAAATATTCTAAGTTTTGTGCCAAGTTTAATTTCTGTTGTCTTCCACAAATGTCCCAGTGTTATAAAATCCCCTCCAGCCTTCTGTATTCTAATTCTGACACCTGTATCTGTTCCACCTTGTGTGTCTATGCTGCTACTTACACAGGTGTATGATTTCATCTCTCGAAGTGAGGTTTCACCAAGATAAGAACGGTTTGATCGATTTATTCTCATTTTCTATTTCTCCCTTATGAATTTTTAAAACTAATTGTTTGTTATTCCTGCACCCGATGTCATGTGAAAGACAGGAGAGCAATGTCACCAGCGAAATCCAGATCATTGACATGAGTTATCAGAGGAATTCACTGGATTCCATTTCTGGCAGTACTTGTTGCTGTCATCATAATCCAGTTTATAGCTAGTAAGAATAGTAGAGGTGACAACAGGCAACTCTTGCTCTTATTTTGAACACCTCTGTTAGTTTTCCCCCATGGAGGATTTTGCCCTTCATGTCTCTGTATGTTACCTTTATCTTCTTCTTCAGCTTTCCGAGCCATTGAGGTTCTTTGCTGCAAATACAATCCGTCTCCATTCGTCTCTCTGGTGGACCTTCGCTTGCCAGTCGTTGACTCCAAGTGCTTGTAGGTCTGTATATATATTATCTCTCCACCGTCTTCTCGGTCTACCTCGGGGTCTACGGTCATTTATTTCCTGAGTGTAAGCGAGATTTGTTTCCCTATTATCTTCCATTCTTTCTATATACCCCAGCCATTGTAGTCTATTAGCCTTCATGATACCAGTGATTAGCGGGGACTTAAACAGATCATAAATGTCTTTGTTACTTCTTCTTTTCCACTTTGTGTATCCCTAATGGGTCCAAAGATGCGTCTTAAAACTTTGTTCTCAAAGGTTTGTAACAAGGCTTCGTCTCCTTTCGTTGTACTCCAGGTTTCAGAGCCATACAGCACAACTGGTCTGATCAGTGTTTTGTATATTGTGATTTTGGTGTTACAAGATAGCGCCTTTGATTTTAGTAGTGCATAGTATATCTTATTTCCAGAGTTGATTCTAGTTTGTATTTCTTCCCTTATGATGTTGGAGCAGTTGAAGATTGTACCCAGGTATTTGTATGTTTCCGTTCTTTTAATGGTCATATTATCTATCTGTATGTGGCCAGAGTTTTTAGCCATTCCGTCTTTTGAAATTACCATATATTCTGTCTTATCTTGGTTGATAACCAGCCCCATCTGTTGGGCTTTTTCCTTTAAGTGAGTCAATATTTCCAATCTCTTTTGTTCACTTTGCCCTATAATATCTAATATCATCTGCATAACCAAGCAGCTTGGATGTTCCTCCAATATCACATTCCTCCTTTATCTTCCTTACAACTTTCTCTAGAGCCAGATTGAAGAGTAGCGGCGATAGTTGATCACCCTGTTTCAAGCCAGATGTTATTTGGAAGGGGTCTGATTTCCTGCCTTTATATGTTACTATATTATAAGTATCTTCCATGCATAGTCTGGTCATGTTGATTAACTTCCTTGGTATTCCAAATTCCTGCATAGCATTCCATATACTATTCCTATGGACACTATCATAAGCCTTTTTAAAATCCACAAAAATGTTATGGAGATCTCTTTTATATTCCCAATGTTTCTCGGCTATTTGTCGTAAGATAAATATCTGATCTATTGTTGATCTGTTTTGTCTAAAACCCGCCTGGTAGTCACCTAATATGTCTTCTGAATATGGTTTTAGTCTATTTAGTAATACTGCGGATAGTATCTTATAGCTTGTGGACAGTAGTGATATTCCTCTATAATTTCCACATTGGAACTTGTCTCCTTTCTTAAAGATAGGTATCAATAATGACTCTTTCCAGTCATGGGGTAATTCTTCTGTCCTCCAGATTTTTATTATTAGTTTGTATAGCTTTAGATGTAATGCATGGCCACCTGCCTTTATAAATTCAGCAGCAATTCCATCAGTCCCAGTTGCCTTATTGTTTTTAAGTCGTGTGATTACATATAGGATTTCTTCAAATGTAGGTTCTTCAATTTGTGGTTCGCATGTTAGAACCTCTTCCTGTGGGAAAATGTTACTTGGAGCTTCACAATTTAGTAATAATAAAATATTCTTTCCATGTGTTGCACATTTCCTCATTGGTATTTATCATATTCCCATTTTTGTCTTTTAAACCATATGTGTTTTGTTGGTGCCCTCGTTTCATTGACTTCAGTTCTTTAAAAAATTTTCTGGATTCATTTTTCTGGTGATTAGTTTCCATATCTTTGATTATATTACTCATATGAAGTTAATAATTGTATGTGCTATTAAATAAAAGTTAGTTGCTTATCCTTTACAGGAGGTCACAGTCGTAAGACTCTAAACTTCATCTCTATATATGTTGTCTTTATGCCTTAACCTATCACAGTACTAGAAAATGTGTGGAAATCAAAGGAATGTACATTTAGCAACAAATTTAAAATGCTTAACTCCAATGTTTAGTCAGTACTGCTTTATGAATCATTGATATCTGTGGCTTAGGGGTAGTTGGTCTCACAATCCTGACATACCAGCTTCAAAGTCAGGATTAGGGAGCAGATCACTTGGCATTCATGTTCACAATGGTATGAGTGTCAGCCATTCAAAATACAATGGCAAACTGCTGAACATAAACTTGCCTAGAAGATCACAAACAGCCAATAAATGTTGGGGTTGACTGGGATGTGCTGTAAAGGACATACAACTAACTTTATGGATAAACACATGGAGAATAGCTAACAAAATTACTAATAAATTACAAACATTTATTAACTGGAGCCTATGTAGAATAGGAATAAAGTGACAGAATCACCAATGTGGAGCTCATGGAGAGAATTAACAAATTCTAGCCAATCAAGAGTTGAGAAAAGACAAGACACTGGGTTGGACACATTAATAACATCTGATAATGGTATAATAAAAATCCCTTCTCTATAACCAACAGGACCAATGAAATAGAGGGATGCCTAAAAAACACAAGCAGAAGAGAATTAGAGACAGAGACAAACAATGTGGGGAGGACATGGAGGGAGCTGAAAAAGACAGCAAAGGTTAGGATGGCTTGATGCAAGTTGGTTACAGGTATGTACTCTAATAAGGGATAAAGGGCACAAGAAGACAAGGTGATAAACTACAGTTTCACATTTGTAAGACTTCTCTTCTGAATGTATTCTCTTCTGAAGCTTTAGATTGTGATCATGAGTAAAAGGTGCATCTCAATTACCACATTTGTAAGCTTTCTCTTATATATGTATCTCATGTGGTGCTCAGATGATCAGCATAGTAAAATATGCAACACAATCATCACTTTGTAAGTCTTTCCAGTATGTGGCCTCTTATTGCACTTGGGTAAAAGGATGCACCACATTCATCACTTGTGTAAGGTTTCAAGTGATTCAGCACATGGCCAGCTTGAGTACAAGATGTACCACAATCACCACACTTATCAGTTGTCCTCCTGTCTGTGTTCTCACATGGTACATCAATGGACCAGCATGAAGAGAGAAGAGAACACACCACAGTCATCACATTTATAATGCTTCACTTCAGTAAATGTTCTCTTGTGGTATTTCAGAAATGAACTTAAATAAAAGATGCACTACAATCAAACTTGTAAGGCTTCTCTCTTGTATGTGTTTACTTACTACACATCAGAAATTCAACACAAAATAATGACACACCACAAACATCACATTTGTAAGGTTTCCCTCCGGCGTGTGTTTTCACATTTTTATTAAAACTGCCAACTTGAGTAAAAGATGCCCCGAGATAACCACATTTGTAAAGTATCTCTCATGCATGCATTCTTGTGTGGTGCTTTTGCTTGACAGTACGAGTAAATGATGTATCACACTCATCACATGTGTACTGTTTATACCTTGTATGTATTATCATGTGCCATGCCAGATGGTAAACATAAGTAAATGATGCACCACAATCATTACACTTGTAAGGTTTTTCTCCCTTATGTGGTCTCTTGTGGTGGTCTAAATACTCAGCTTTAGCAAACAACATTTTTTAAAATTACCACATTTTTAAGGTGTCCCTCCTGTGTGTATTCTCAGATGTTTCCTCAAGTTGCTAGTCTGAGAAAAACATGCACCACAATCATCACATTTGTAAGGTTTCTCTCATGTATGTGTTCTCTTGTGATTCCTTAAGCCAGCAGGTTGAGCAAAAGTTGCAACACAATCATCATATTTGTCCATGAAGGTTTCCACTCAGGCACTGAAACCTTTGCTGCAGCGATTAACCTTGAGGACGCATACAACAGAGTACCATTGGACCTTTTAATGCTTCAGCTTCTTGAACTCAAAATAAGTCCATTCTTCCTCAGTTGGATCGCTGCAGCTGGGTCGCTGCAGCTGGGTCGCTGGAGGGAGAATTGTGAAGGAGGACTCTGGTGCTTTCGCTGAGACCACAAATAGCCTGACTATGGAAGTCACGGCAGTAAGTAAAGCAATAACATGGCTCGAGACATAGACATTCAATAGGGCATGTTTCCTTAGCGACTCAATGAGCATGATCAAGAGGATAGAGTTGGGGTGGATCCGAAGAGAATGGATGCTGTCTCTGAAGCGGTCTCGGCTGGCAAAGATTAGTTTCATCTTCATGCCAGGGCATCCGGGAGTACAAGGGAATGAGCGGGCTGACAAACTCGCAGGTAAGGCTACTGTGGAGGGCGGACTCACCATGGACCAGGCTGACATTCTGAATGCTCTACGAGAAGTAAGACTTTTGCGTGAACCAAGTGATGACTGTGAATCTACAACCATGGCCAGACTGCGAGAACAGCAAATTAAAAGAGGGGTGGCAAAACAAGAACACTACGCAGGAAGCCAAAGAAGATTGATAAACCAACACAGAACTGGTGTCATTAGCCGCTATACGCTGCGGGATTTGCTGAGGAGGGGATCCGAGCACTTATGGACTGAATGGTCCGATGTGCAGTGAGGATAATCTGTTGATTAACTAACATCATATTTGTAAAGTTTCTCGCTTGTATGTCTCCTTTTGTGGCATTTCAGGCTTCTAGGGTGAGTAAAACAAGCACTACAATCATCACATTTGTAAGGTTTTTCTCCTGTATGTGTTCTCTTATGAGAATTAAGATTGCTAGTATTAATAAAAGATGCACCACAAACATCACATTTGTAAGGTTTCTCTCCTGTATGTGTTCTCTTGTGTTGAATCAAACTAAAAGCTTGAGTAAAGGATACACCACAATCATCACATTTGTAAGGTTTCTCTCCTGTATGTATTCTCTTGTGTTTCTTCAGATTGCCAGCATTAGTAAAAGATGCCCCACAATCATCACATTTGTAAGGTTTCTCTCCAGTATGAATTCTTTTATGGTGTTTAAGATTGCCAGGATTAATAAAAGAAGCACCACAGTCATCACATTTGCATGGTCTCTCTCCTGTATGTGTTCTCTTGTGATAAATCAAAGAAGAAGCTCCACTAAAAGTTGCTTCACAATTATCACATTTGTAAGGTTTTTCTCCTGTATGTGTTCTATTGTGATTAATCAAACCGGAAGCTCGAGCAAAAGTTGCTCCACAATTATCACATTTGTAAGGTTTCTTTCCTGTATGTAACCTCATGTGGGATTTCAGATTGCCAGAGTGAGTAAAGCAAGCACTACAATCATAACATTTGTAAGGTTTCTCTCCTGTATGTGTTCTCCTGTGGATTTTCAGATTGCCAGCTTGAGTGAAAGATAAACCACAATCATGACATTTGTAAGGTTTCTCTCCTGTATGTGTTCTCTTGTGGTCAATCAAACTAGAAGCATGAGTAAAAGTTTCACCACAATCATCACATGTGTAAGGTTTCTCTCCTGTATGTGTTCTTCTGTGCAGCTTCAGACTGCCATTCTGAGCAAAAGATGCACCACAATCATCACATTTGTAAGGTTTCTCTCCTGTATGTGTTCTCCTGTGTATCTTCAGACTGCGAGCTTCAGAAAAAGCTGCATCACAATCATCACATTTGTGAGGTTTCTCTTGGGTATGTATTCTCTTGTGGGTCTTCATATTCACATCCTGAGTAAAAGATGCACCACAATCATCACATTTGTAAGGTTTCTCTCCTGTATGTGTTCTCTTGTGGACCTTCAGATGGCCAGCTTTAATAAAAGATGCACCACAATCCTCACATTTGTAAGGTTTCTCTCCTGTATGTGCTCTCTTGTGGTCAATCAAACAAGAATCTTGAGTAAAAGTGTGATCACATTTGTAAGGTTTATCTCCTGTATGTGTTCTCATGTGGAGCTTCAGACTGCCAGACCGAGTAAACGATACACCACAATCATAACATTTATAGGGTCTCTCTCCTGTATGTGTTATCAAGTGGCAGACTAAATGGTCAGTTTGAGTAAAAGATGCACCACAATCATCACATTTGTAAGGTTTATCTCCTGTATGCATTCTCATATGGTATTTAAGATTGCCAGCTTTAATAAAAGATGCACCACAATCATCACATTTGTAAGATTTCTCTGCTGTATGTGTTCTCTTGTGGATCTTCAGACTGCCAGCTGTAGTAAAAGATGCACCACAATCATCACATTTGTAAGGCTTATCTCGTGTCTGTGTTCTCTTATGGTGCTTGAGATAACTAGCTTTAGTAAAAGCTGCACCACAAGCATCACACTTGTAAGATTTCTCTACTGTATTTGTCCTTATCTTTCTGTTTAAATATACATCTGCACCAGCATTTGGATCACAAACTTCAGACATGCAAATTGTGGCTTCTTGTTTCATTCTTTGATGAATACAACTGGTAAGACTATCATGATAATCAAGAGACTTTCCAGAGATCTGTGTACATGTCACTGGTGTTTCTACAGTTTGTAATTCACTAGTCTCACTAGCCACACACCTTACATTAGTGATAATTTCATTGGTAGCTGACATACTCTCTGATAGTTGATCACATTCTTCATGTTTTACAGATGTTCTGTAATTATTCTCAATCCCACTATCATCAAGTGATATTTGTTCATGGTGAGTGAGAGTTATTTTATGTTCAGTCACTCTTGATCCTGTGTCTGTGTGCCCAGCCATGACTTCAAGGCTATGACAACCTTCTATGCCTACCATGTTATTGAATCTGTCAAGAGCTTTGTAATCATAGAACACATCTGGATGTTCTTGTTTCACAAACTCCAATTTAATGTTATCAGATGTCATCTTCTCTATTTGTGGCTGCATTTATGTGAAATAGGAAGTCACAACTCTGACAACAGAGGTGTATTTCTGAAACACAAAAACAGAGAATATTTAATTAAACATTAGAGTGGCAGACAACATATTATAATAAACTGTCTGAACGTCTAAACAATATGGAGTGAGTACACATCTAACAAACCTATGTAGAAGCTTATACAACAACAGTGAATGCATAGTGAGAGCAGCTGGAGGATACTCAGAACCCTTCACCATAAGATCCAGAGTACGACAAGGTTGTGTCCTGTCCCCTCTCTTGTTCATAGCATATATAGACATATGTAAAGAAACCAGCCAAACAGAGGCTGTAAGAACACTACATGATGAGAAAACGGAAGAAAAACCATCTTCAAATCTAACCATTAGAGAACTCCAGTTTGCGGACGACCAAGCACTAATAGCAAAATCAGAAGCTGAATTACAAGACCACATGAATAGTCTAAATGAAATGTGTAGGGAACATAACATGAAAATTAGCACAAGTAAAACAGAGGTAATGACTGTAACTAAAGAAGAAAAAGCAACAACGATTCACCTAAACGAACGTCCCTTGAAACAAGTAAAGAGTTTCAAGTATCTAGGAAGTATAATATGGTATAGTATGGCAAATCAGAAGACGAGATAGAAAATAGAAGCAATAATGCAAACCAACTCATTGGACAAATGGACCAATACTAAAGAACAAACATGTAACAATAACTACAACACAATCTTCCATTTGTTACCAATGCCAAACCTGGACAATGACAGAAAAAGAGAAAAGAAACATCACAACAACAGAAATGAGATTCTTGAGAATAATAAGGTATCAAGAAGAACCAGATCAGAAATGAAGAAATCAGGACTAAATTGGGGGTTATAGCTGCCCAAGATTTTTTTAGAAGGCAGCAAGTCAAATGGTTTGGCCATGCAAGTATGTTACCAACTAACAGTAAACCACAACAAGCATTGAAGTACAGACCAGAGGGAAGCAGAGGCTGACCATGTAAATGATTGACGCAGGGAATAACCGAGTCCATGGGAATATCGATACATGAAGCCCATAAGCGGCCATTCTCCCGCTATTTATACTTCACCTCGACACCGCAAGGTACAAGAGGAACATGATGAGATGAGACTGTGAATGTTCTATAGCACCTGATACGTCACTGAAGTTGAAATGAACATTTAATATATACATGGGTCCAAAAATCCAGGCACCCTGTCACCATGGCATCTGCACATTTTGATCTGGCATCTGAATTTTCAAATTAAATTCTATAAATATTGTTTTAAAAAATATGTTCTGTCCCCTATTAAACATGTTTATTTCTTGTTTATAAAATGAGTACCATATATGATATATGTTTTTGTTCTTTATGTGTTTTCTGTTCCCGTGTATCATGAAATAAGAATAATAAAAGCAACTTTATACATGTCTGCACCATTGCAAGGCGACTTCTTCTTCTTCTTTGGTTCACTTGAAATATGTCTATAACTGCAATGTTGTCTCTTGTATGAATTTAACTGTCTTTTTTAGTTCACTCAGCGGTCCATAATCATACAAACTCCAACGTGACCATGCATGCTTCCAACGTCATTCATTCAAATATCACATGACAATAACAAACGCCATCTTAGTTTCTGCAAAATTGATTAGTCTAACATTCTATACATAGTGATTGGTTAAAACTATCATAACTTTTAAATAAATTTAATTATTTGGCAAAAGGTCAGTAATTTTATTTTCTAGAGGTTGATTTCTTAATATTGCCACGTTTTAGATGGATTTTCAAATTCTGCATCCATTCTTATGTATATATTTGGAGAGTTACATTGTGGATATCGCTTGGTATGTCGCGAAAATAATATATTTGCGGACATCTTGTATCATCTTTGTGAATGGAAATTCAAAATGACACCCGACATGCATATTGATTGGTCCAGGCTATGTATACTTTCTACGCACAAAATGTAGCATTTGAACTACTAAAGTTAAAGAGAATACAAATTTAAAGATTATTAATAATTTATTTGTATACTTTTACTATTTTTTTCAATCATTTAACATGATGGAGCATACATTTGAAGTCAGTTTTCATATCCATCTATGACCCGTTTGAGACAATCTTGCATGGTGACATCATGCCGACATCATGCCTGATTATCTTTGAAGACTAAATGTTTAAATATTACTGTTGCATTACTATGATCATATTCTTTAAATTGGGTATTTACTAATGAGTTCCACCAGTTATATAGGTCTTGAAAAACCAAATCCAGTGGCACCTCAATGAAGCCTATATGTTAATTATAATCGAAAATATTTGGACACACTGGGGAGTTGTGCAGTTGCAAAATCATGAAAAAGTTTTTGTTCAAGATCCTGACACTCAAATGTGAATATCTCTGCTTAGAATTGACATACAGGCGTCATTAAGGTACAGTATGATTTGGTTTTTCAAGGCCTATCTATCTGTGATGGTCTCGTTAGTAAATACTCAATTTGAAAATCATAATCAGTATAGTTCAGTATATAACAATTTTGAAAAATGTGTACATATAGCATGAACTATCACGATTTTAAATTTGAGAATTTACTAATGAGACCACCACAGTAGATAGGCCTTGAAAATCAAAATCTAATGGTACCTCAATGATGCCTGTATGTCACTTCTAAGTGAAGATATTCACATTTTTGTGAAGGTGAGACGAGTTGCGATTTCTCATGCTCATCACCCAATATTGTCGCTCTCCAGTGTGTCCTGATTACCTTCACCGAGCGATCTTGTGCATGCGAGATGGTCTCAAACGGTCACATGAAAACTGACTTCAAAAATATGTTCCGTCATGTTAAATGATTACAAAATATTACAAGTGTACAAATAAATTATTATTAATCTTTAAAATTGTGTTTACTTTAACTTTAGTAGTTCAAGTTGCACATTTTGAGTGTTACAAAGTGTAGCGCAATCGATATGCGCGGCCGTCATGACCCGTGGGTTTCCAATTCACAAAGGCACATCTTCGCAGAAAATCTGTTTTTCAACCACAATTCGAGCAAGTTTAGCAATGAAACTTTGCTGATTCAGGGGCAATATTTTATATGGCAATTAAAATTTACATTAAACAAAGACATCTATTGGATCCATCGATTCCGATACGCGATCATTCCGCTGCCTCTGTGGGATGCGCTCCCCGGCAGTCGGCAGCTTGCACAGATCCATAGAGCACACTTTATTCACAAACTTCCAGTTTCTTAGTTCTATATAATATTTTAGTTCGTAATGTTTAATAGTTTCTATTATATCACCTAATAATTTTGTGAAAAAAAAAAAGTACCCAGCCGGGAATAGAACCCGGTCTCCCGCGTGACAGGCGGAATGCTTACAACTATGCTAGCGAAGACACAATGATTGTTCTACAAAGATTATTATATAGTCAAGCCGCCGTTTTGGGTTTCATGAACGTAAAATATTTGCCTCTTTTTCAACCACAATTAAAGCAAGTTTAGCGATGAAACTTTCCAAATTTCTGAAAATTTTTATTCAGAATTCGAAGATCCATCTACAATTGATGGTTTCCTATTGAAAGCGACAGAAAACAAAAATAATTAAGGTTCAGCGTGCCGTTTCCATTTTTCTCCGTGTGCGAGGTTGGTCTCAACCAAGCGGGTCGTAGGCGGATTATGAAAACTGACTTCAAAAATATGTTCCGTCATGTTAAATGATTAAAACAATAGTACAAGTATACAAATAAATTATTAATAATCTTTAAACTTGTGGTCTCTTTAACTTTAGTAGGTCAAATTGCACATTTTGTGTGTTGAAAAGTGAAAGTGTACATGCCATTCCGATTGATATACGCATGCGCAGTCGCCGTGGCACATGGCCATGTGTTTCCCCATTCACAAAGGCACGCTTCACAGAAAATGTTTTTCATACACATCGGAAGCAATTACCGCGATGAAACTTTCCAGATATATTTAAATTGTATGCAGAATTCAAAAATACATATATAATTGAAATAATTCTATCAACAGCGCCAAAAAAAATTAATTACTGGTAAGTATGAAATATATTCTTATTTATATAAAAGGTTACGATGATTTCAACCAATCGCTGTGCACGGAATATTAGGCAAACCATTCCTGAAAAACCAAGGATGACGTGTGTTATTGTCACGTGAGATTTGAATGAATGAATGACGTCAAAAGAATGCATGGTCGTAACTAGCGAACTGGGAGACTCATGCCAGAATGACTCTGTATATCACTTCCGTTTTAATTTTGGGTAATGGCGCGATGGAACACGCTAGTACATATTTCAAAGCTACAGTGAAACTCGACACCGCAAGGTACAAGAGGAATACGATTAGACAGCTACTATGATTTGATGTCGTGATCGGACATTCACGGTCTAGATCGCGTGACCCACCGACCGCGTTGCTTGCTGCCGAAAATTTGACGATTCCTAAAGTGGTCATATTTTTTCTTAAATTCTGAAAATCGCGTGATTTTGACGGGCTATAAATAGGCCAGTATTCTGAATCATGCGGTCTAGTCTAAAACACATGTGCTCTGAAGGCTTTTCGTTGGTAACCATCATTGTTGTGTATTTCCAAGTACTGAGGTAAGTTCATGTATTTACAGATTGTTGCTTAAGTCATGTTTAGATTAATGTTAGTAATAATTGAATTATCCATCCACTTTTATATCTTTGTTGAAAATTTCATTACTTCAAATGAACGGCATGATTTATAGTAAGCTGTTTGAAATTAAACACGTCAGCCGGTCTCAAGTGAAAAAATCGGCAGCCATATTGCCTTTTCTGAGATAGGACATGTCATTGTTTACACTGCTTGTTTATTGAACAGTTCGTTGCTAAAGTTGTATTTAGATTAATGTTAGTAATAATTGAATTCTCCATCCACTTTTATATTTTTGTTGAAAATTTCTTCAAACGAACAGCATGATTTATAGTAGCTGTTTGAAATGGATCACATTAGCCGGTCTCAAGCGAAAAAATCGGCAGCCATTGTTGAAGCCCATTATTTATCGAAAAGTTTGAATTCATATTTAGATTAATATGTGTAATAATTGAACTCTTTATCCACTTTTATATCTCTGTGTAAACTTTCATTATTTGGAATAACTGGCATGATTTACAATAGCTGTTTGATATGGGTCACATCAGCCTGTCTCAAGAGTAAAAATATCGGCAGCCATCTTGCCTTATTATTTGCCTTCATTTAATCAGATATTTTGCTTGTCATTGTTTACACCATTTATTTAGTTAACAGTTCGTTGCTAAAGCCACATTGTGGTTAATATTAATAATAATATAATTCTCTATCCATTTCTATATTTCTGTGTAAAATCTTATATATAAAAGGCAATCTCCGTCTGTCTGTATGTCTGTCCTTTATGCGTTCGCGAACGGTCCATCCGATTGAGATGAAATTTTCTACACGTCTTCCTCTCATTCCAGCGCTGCCAACTGTCATATTTTTGTTTCTTCTTCCTCCTCCTCCCTCCTCCCTAAATACGTACGTAAATATATGATGATGATGAAAGAATCCCCGAACCAAAACGCTAGGAAAAGCGAAGAAAATGACGTGACTACACAGAATCGTCACACGGCAATCATCATCATCATCAAGTGCCGTGCCGGCTGGCGTTCATTGCTCTTCATAGATCTCGGTCTTTGGTTTTCTGGATCAACTCTGCTGCCGATATTCCTCCATGCCACGGCAATATCAATAACAATTCATCTTTTTATGTGTAAGGAAGTTATCTACAGTCATGTAGAAGGGAAGAACAATCAATGGAAGGACCGAAATCAAAGAACCTAGACGAGTATGAATTCGGAATGGCGAACTCCCTCCTCCTCTCTCTCCACCTCTTCCCTCCTCCTCCTCCTCCTGCCTCCTTCTCCCTCATCCTCCTCCCTCTCCCTCCTCTACCTCCTCCCTTTCCTTCCTCCACCCTTCTCCTCCTCCCTCCTCCCTTTCCTTCCTCCCCTCCTCATTCTCCCTCATCCTCTCCCTTCTTCTCCCTCTCCCTCCTCCCTTCTTCTCCCTCCGCCTCCTCCTCTCCCCTCCTCCTTCTCCCTCCCCCTTCTCCCTCATCCTCCTCCTCATCCTGCATTCTCCTCCTCCCTCCTTCTCCCTCTTCCTCCTCCTCCTTCCTCTCCCTCCTCCTCCTGCGTTCTCCTCCTCCTCCTGAGTTCTCCTCCTCCCTCCTCTTTCTTCTTCCTCCTCCCTACTCCTCCTCTCTCCCCCTTCTCCCTCCTCCTGCGTTCTCCTCCTCCTTCCTCCTCCCCCTCCTGCTCCCTCCTATTCCTCCCTACTCCTCCTCGTTCCTCCTCCCTCCTCCTCCTCTCTCTGCCTATCTCTTCCTCCCTCCTCCACCCTCTTCCTCCTCCCTCCTCCTACTTTTTCTTCTTCTGCTGCTGCTGCTGCCGCTGCTCCATTTACCCAAGTTAATTGTAGGGGAAGGTGTAAAGATCTTTCAAGTGCTCTTTCTAATGCTTTTTGTAAGTTGGTCTTCATTTATCTAAGGTTGTTCTAACTGCAACCAATAAATGATTAGAAAGACAGGCAGGCAGACAGACAGACAGACAGAGAGGGAGGGACAGACAGACAGACAGACAGTAGGGAACGGGAACTTATATGACTACTTATATGAATTAAATGAGATGCTCACCATCAGTGGCTGGGCGAAGCCGGGCCAGGTCAGACAGACAGACAGATAGATAGACAGACAGATAGATATTCGGGAACGGGAACGGGAGCTTATATGACTACTTATATGAATTAAATGAGATGCTCCACACCAGGAGCTGGGCGATGCCGGGCCGGGTCAGACAGACAGACAGACGGTAACGGGAACGACAACTTATATGAATTAAATGAGATGCTCCTCACCAGGGAATGGGCGAAGCCGGGCCGGGTCAGCTAGTAGATTATAAATAGCCTGATTAATTAATTAATAAATATGACCCTATTAATTTAATTACATCTCTCTCCTGCCCCTCCTTTTTTTTCTTTTTAATTTTATTTCTCTTTCTCCCTCTCTCCCCCTTTCCCTTCCCCTCTCTCTCCCTTTCCCTCCCCTCTCTCTCCCTTTCCCTTCCCCCCTCTCTCTCCCTTTCCCTTCCCTCCCCCTCTCTCCCTTCCCTCCCTCTCTCTCCCTTCCTTCCCTCTCTTCCCCTCCCCTCCCTCCAACTTCATGCCACTGAAATTATTTGAGAACAATTTTGTCCTCCACAGTTCTAAAGTTCATCATCATCATCAACATGGAAAAGAAAACTGCAAGTGACACGAGACTATAGATGCTGGTGAAGTTTTGCACATGCTGGAACCAGTCAATGCAACAGATGAAGACAGACAAAAGAGTGCCAAAACAGGTAATTATCATCATCATCATTGTTATTTGCCTTATACAGATAGGACTTGTTATTGTTTACACCAGTTCTTTAATTAACAGTTCGTTGCTAAAGCCATCTTGAGGTTAATATTAATAATAATTTAATTCTCCGCCCATTTCTATATCTCTTGTCTAAAATAAATTATAAATAGCCTGTTTAATCAATAAATATAACCCTATTAATTATATCTCTCTACTGCCCCTCCCCGTTTTCTTTTTAATTTTATTTCTTTCTCCCTCTCTCTCCCTTCCCCTCCCTCTCTCTTCTTTCCCTTCCCATTATGCCATATGACGGTACACTCCACAAAAGTCATGAATGGGATTTTCCCAGTTCTGCACAAAAATGGACAAATAGGAAAGGAAGATACCATTAGAAACGAATGTAGCGTCACAGAACAACAAAGGACTTTCTGTGTGTGTGATTCGAAAGGAAAGGACGTGTCTTCCAGAGATCCGTATGCAACTTATTCCGAGCGTCAGCGAATAGATTTTCAGGAGGAGGGATCGATCGGCAAAAGGGATAGTTAAGGCAGAACCCGAAAACCTAGACGTGATAAAACTCAGGACAGTGAAATGACAGGTCCACGCCTCAAGGAGAACATTTGGAAGAAGGCAGGGAGTTTCATGAAATGTAAATAGTTAAACGCCGCGCCCACATCTCGGGAGCAGTTTAATAACACATGTGAATCATCCTTTGTTATTTGTTCCACTCGATACAAAATAAAAGTACGAGTCTGGTTACTTCCGTGGAGTCGTTTGATTATTCGTCACACTGTTCAAAGGTGAGTGTTAAAACTGAGTCAAATGTCATTCTATAATCCCAATGATAAGGAAAGACATGGCACCTCCCTCTCTCTTCCCATGCCTCTCTCTCTCTCTCTCTCTTCACATACCCCTCTCTCTCTCTTCCCCTTCCTCACTCTCCCTCCCCTTCCCCTCCCTCTCTCTCCCTTCCCCTCCCTCCATCTTCCTCCAACCTCATGCCAATGAAATTATTGTAGAACAATTTTTTTTTTCCACTACAGTTCTGAAGTTCATCATCATCATGGAGAAGAAAACTGCAAGTGACATGAGACAGATAAATGCTGGTGAATGCACTCGCTGGAGCCAGTCAACGCTACAGACAATGACAGGCAGAAGAGTGCCTTGGGACGCCGCGCTGTAGAACTTATTCATCAAATTTCCAAACTGAGGTAATTATCATCATCATCATCATTGCAGTGCGCAATTACCTAGTACAATCATAATCATGTTGTAATTCTATTGCCGACAATTTTGTGTATGGTATCTAATAAAAACAACAATCCCTTTCATATTTGTAGTTTCAAACAAAGCACGCTTACATGCCATAACACTCGAATGTTTGAATATGCTTTACAGATACAAGGATGGGGCTGGCGATCCAGGTGCTAATCATTTATGACCGTTTTGAAGAATAAAGAGATCTATTTATTTTTCTTGTCCCATCCTTATGCCTTAATGTTGTCACCGGATGTCTTCTCCATGACTATGTTCTGTTTTGTGTACGCATTTGTTTGCTGATGAAGGCTAGTTGTCACAACTGCTATACTGCGATTAAGAACAATGAATGCAAACATCTGTAAACGTGCAAAGGTCCAGGAAACTCTGCAGTATAACAGAGTCCAGAAACAACGTAGCAATCAAGTACTCAAAGCCGGTCGATGCAATAATAAAGGCAATATTTATTTGCCGGGGTCGAACAGGTTACAGATTCATCAATCAATACAGTTCCGATTTATAAGTACCATGCCTGTTATGGCCAGGCGGGACGATAAAGAAACATGGTTAGATTGGAATCATAAACGATCGAAGACATCAAATATCTATAATCATCATGTCCAGGTGCTTCTGTCAGGGCTATACTATCTATGCTTCAGCCTGTTTCAACTTGCTGAGTCCCGGTCCAATATTGTTGCATTTGTCCATGGCTTTCAGATCGATATACACCCTGCATTAATAGCCTCATTCTTCTTTCTAATATCTGTTGGCCATCGGAGCAAGTGTCCGAATCGAGCTGCCTCGTCGTTTAAACTCCAAGATCTGACTGTTTGTTGTTGTTGACAATGTTCCTGATGTATTCTGTTTTTTACGTCAGTCTCCTAGTTTCTACCACTATATGGTTCGCGATATTCTCATTAGGTTTATTTTACATCATATCAACTGCGCTGCTACTTGGCAGCAACGTCCTTGTATTTTTCGTAATTCTGTTCTGTAAAGCTGCATTATTTTGTGTTATTTTATATTGTTTACATTTCCACAGCTTTTACCCCAGTTCCATTAATTTTATTTTTTAATTTAACCACATTTCACAGGTGATCTACGAAGGTTTGACAGACCCATGTGTCCTACTCCACTTTAAGTGCTTATGCTGTACTCACGCTTCCTCACTGGACCATGGATGCAGAGATTTTACGGAGACAGAAAAAGACACTTCGATGCTGTAAGCATTTTCATGTTTAAAAAAACATGTTCTTTTAGTTGCAGTCTTGTATATTATATTATTGTTACAACAAACAAATATGTTAGTAGTTAGTAGTTTTATAATAGCAAACAGATGACATGCTTACAGAAATCAAATATTTTGTTTCCACTTACCTTCATAAAATAATCCACAATGAATCATAAATGAAGGTAAAGCACTTATTATATCCACCAAATATTAATATAAAAGCAATTGGATAAGATGTTTTTAGTTTTACTAGATATTTATGATTACAAAATTGCCTTCGTTAAGAATATTTCTTTCAAAAGGAGACGGAAATCTGTTTACAAGGCTTAAGAGATTTGCAGAAGTCACAGGAAGGTTTTAATGACAAAGAACATGTGTATTAGTTTTTTAATTAGTACTTGTAATACTACTACTATTAATTAGCATAACTATTATAGTTTGTTGTTTCTTTTTCTTTTCCAGGTTGGCAGGATGCTATCGTTAAAGAGCAGAAACAAATAGTGTTAAAACTTGCTGTTGCTTTATAGATCATTATGTTTGATAAGTTGATTTGCAATATATATAATTAATTAGCTGCCATTTTTAATTTTAATTAGTAATAGAGCATATTTATAAAATCATAACATGGTCTTTTGATTTGTTTTATCAAAGTGAAAGGGGGGGGGGGGGGGAATACATTTATTATTTAAATTTTTTTAAAAATTAATTTAAAAAAAAATTTTTTTTCGCTCACTCGCTGGCTTTGAACTCTAGCGTAGTCTGTACACATTACTTCCAGTGCACTCAACTAAATTTTGCATGTGGATTAGCTTCCCCTATTGCCAGTGTCCCTCGCTATCAGGCGAACCCACTCCAACTTCGGAGATACATAATTGGTGTTTCAAGGTTCGTTAACAAAGTTTAAATTTTTAAAATTAATTATGAATTAATAAATTGGCAGCCATTTTGACATTAAATTAGCAACAAAACATATTTGATATTTGCAACATCACAACATGGCCTTTTTATTTGTTTGATCAAACTGAAGGGAAAAATATTCATAATTGGCATTTTAAGGTTCGTTAGCTAAGTTTAATCATTATTAAATAATTAATTAGCGGCCATTTTGAATTTTAATGAGCCAAAATTGTATAACATCAAAAAATTTTTACTTAGACTGTAAACAAAGGGAGAGTTTATTCGTAGGGCCCTGCAAATAAACAGAGCGTTTATTCGCAGGGCCCTACGAATAAACAATGCGTTTATTCGCAGGGCCCTACAAATAGACGCTTTGTTTATTCGCAGGGCCCTACAAATAGATGCGTTGTTTATTCGCAGGGCCCTATGAATCGATACTTTCTACTTAGTTGAAGTATGGCTGTTTAAATATCAGGCGAGTTTAAGAATTCTTAACTTGCGTTTCTGTACACTTACTGTTTACAGGCATCCATCTTTGTTTACGTTACCGACCTATTTCCTACTATTTATGTCCTGATAATTCTGGTCCAAGCTGACAGTAATATGCGTCACCTCAGAGAGACATGATTAGGGTCGTTAGGCAATACAAACACCAGGCTTTCGACTGACTGGCCTCATGAATTAACAAATAAACAAGGAAATGCTACGCATATAAAGTGCAGGAAAACCTGGTATATGTGAAGCGGGTTGAAAAGAGAGAAGAGATAGATAGATAATGAAGATAGTGTGCGAGACAGATATGTGATATATGAGAAAGATGTGTTGAAAGACATAAAAAAAAAGTGATAAAGACAAGAAAGAGACGGGGGGGGGGGGGGGGGGGGGGGGGGATAAAGAAGAAGAGAGAGAAATATGTATGTATGCCTCTCTATATGTCCGCCTGTCTGTATGCCTCTCTATTTGTCCACCTGTCTGGATGTCTCTCTACATGCCCGCCTGTCTGGATGTCTCTCTGTTTCTGTCTGTCCGTCCGTCTGACAGCCTGCGTGATTTCTTGTTCTCTATCAACCTACTTGTATCTGTCCATTTGTATATATGTCTATCTGAATCTCTATCTAACAAACTGTCTGTCTGTCTTTCCATATGCATATGTATGTCTGGCTGACTCTCTGTGTGTATGTATGCTTGTGTCTGACTCTCTATCTGTTTGCTGTCTGTCTGCCAGTTTATATATCCGTTGTTTATTTGTCTGTATCTCTGACTGCCTGCCTCTCTCTCTCTCTCTCTCGGTCGCTCAACCTGCCTGTTCAGAGTATTGCAGGGAGAGGTTGAAAGGGATGTATGAATTGGCAAGGTGGAACACAGATGATCGACGAGCGAGTGTCGGGTTGGATCTAGCTACCCATCTACCTGCGTACCTACTCATCCACCTAACTGCCTAGCTACCCACATACCTGCTTACTTAACTACCTACCTGTCTACCTACCCACATATCTGCCTCTCTAACGATCTATCTGTCTAACAACCCACCTACCTGCCTACTTAACCAATTTCGTGTCTATGAATATGATTATGAATATGAAAAAAATGAATATTACAAAGAATTATCGCTGAAGCAACAGAGTACGTGCTTTGTGCTCGATACTTTTGACAACAGCCAGCGGGGAGAGAATTAAGCGGAGGAGAAGAGGTAGGGGAGAGGGTGGAAGGAAAAGGAAGAAGAGGGCTGGAGCCAGAAGGGGTAGAAGGAAAACGGATCGTTTGGGACTCAAAAATGTGTGGGTTGGGTATTGGAATTGCCGTAGTGCAAAGCAACGAGGACCAATACTGGAGAAACTGGTACTAACTAAATTACACTCACTTTAAACATCACAATTCTAAATACCCAAAGAGATGAAGGATTGACTTTCACCCAATGAATTGCTTAAAAATTTAAAAAAAACATTGCCGGGCAAGGAAACGAACGATTGACATTTGACTTTCATCCAATTAATTGCTGAACAATTAAAAAAAAAAAAACGTCCGGCAAGGAAACGAACCTCGAGCTCCCGCCCATCAGGCGGGAACACTATCAATTATGCCACTGACGATACGTTTTCCAATCAATGAAAATGTATAATATAGCCGCAAACTTATGTTAAATCACGTGACCAGCCGTGCTCTGGGAATAGACGCTTTGTTTATTCGCAGGGCCCTGCGAATAGACACTTCCGTAAACAAATGTTGTTTCTGGGCAGCAAGTAAAAATCAGCCAAATGAGTATTTCCCTATATGTTCCATGTACGATATAATTTTACACACAATTCTGGATATCTTGGCTTAGAATCAACTTACAGACTTGAATGAGGTACCGTTAGAAAGTATTTTTCAGGTCCTATTCATCTGTCCAGATTTAATCAATGCCAAACCAATTTTTTAAATGTCATCAAAATACCTTTGATTAAATCAAAGCTACAGTGAAACTTAAATTGTACGGTATAGAATCTGGTCGCATGTTTGTATTTACTGAGTGCGCACTCAAATTCTAAATGAGAATGTTTTATTTACAAGAACAAAATATAAGAATCAATCGTGTTAATTATTCAATAAATCATAAAAACATCAAGGCATAAAATCCGAATCGGAAAATGACCACTGACATGCAGCTGTGGTGTGACACATGATAAATGATCACAAGCGCCGTCACAAGATTGATAAGAGAAATATGTAACCTAATACTTACCATCAGCAAATCTCTCAGATGTAGACATATTCAGCAATGACAGTTAACAAGAAAGTGGAGTCCAACATTCGGACGCGCCATGTTTAGTAGACGCCTATAGTCCTATATATCACGATAACGGAAGCGATAATTTTTCAGCGACCAAAAGTAATAGCGAAAACATGGCTGCCATTCTAGATATTTTATATCCAGATCTAGAGGTTTTTGCCGGCGTCTGGATACCGTTTTCTGACGTTTGGGTGCTGGGTGCAATTCTAAATACTTTTCATTTGGAGTTGGATATTTTGGATACTTTCTAGATTTTACTTTTTTTTCGGTGTCATTTACCCATTGTTTGTTTGGTCTGGACGCGCGCAAATTATGGTAACTCTCATTATTTAAACTTTGAACTGACTTGGGTCAACGCTCAACAATCTGACAACCCCCCCCCCCCCCCCCCCCCGGTAATGAGTAAAAGGGGGCATAAATTATAATAACATTATTTGAACTGTAAACTCACCGTGTTGGGAATTATTGCTGTGATGCCGACTTTGTGATTCTTTTCCATATGATTTTTTTTTTAAATAATTGCTCACCTTCATATGTGTCTTCCACTTTGAACAAATCTTTCAACGTGCCAAAATTAAAGCAATATGAACACAAATTTCGGAAAGAGTGGCTACAGGATGACATAATTAAAGATTGGGTGATGTCAATTCATGGAGATGTGACTAAGGCTCGTTGTAAGTAGGGTTGCCAGGTACGTGGGCACCAAAAGGAGGACATAATAAGACAAAAAGGAGGACATATTGAATGTTTCATTTAAATCGTTCCAGATTAAACCCAGAATCAGTATAATTTTATTACAATAGATGCCAATAAATATTTTATCATAGCAGGTGGTTGGTTTATTACATATAGAAAAAAAAATTCTTTCAAAGCAGTAAACAGCCTCTCAACAGCTGGAAACAAACTGAACCATCTAGTTTTAGAGTGATAGAGTAGTTCAAAACAATGTTTTCCCGTAGTGAATTTGAATAACGAAGACACAAACAATAGATTGCACGATTTATTGCCTGGCATATTTCGCTGCATCTCGTCAGGTACATACTGCAGAACTCACACAACTTACGTGAAATTAACTAGATAAATCCTTCAAGTTGAAATATACACAATTTCGCACAGTAATGTCGATTGTCTACCACGGTAATTTTAAGCTGACTAACATGTCTTTCTGTTTACACAATTCTGGCTTGCGTTGATAGATCATAATTGCTTCTGCAAATTTTAACAAGCGAGTATTCTGTGTTCTAAACAACACGCGAAATGCAGTCTCTCTGGACACAACATGGCGACTGGCAACAATGTGCTTGCCGATTGAAGACGCCGGGAGCTTCCGGTGTGTCGGCTCCTCGTGGCTATCATCTCCTGTGTGTTGTATCTTGTTGACCCATTGAGGTATGTGTTCTAACACCCGTTTGTTAGAGTTTGATAGAGTAGTTGCTGATAGATAATGTTGACATAGTCACAAAAATCCTTTAATGTTTCTGTTCTGCCAGTGTATATAGAAAAGTAATTGAATATCTTCAAGACAATAGATTCAACGTCAATCTGCATTAAATCTGCGCCTTGTTGGATGCAGTTGTGCATCCAACGCCTACTAATGGCTTGCTCAAGGCTTCCTTGAAATGCGAGAATACATTTCTACCTTCTCTTCTGTTAATGCCTCCAGAGTTCACATTGGCATTGTCACCAGCAAAAGCAACACATTTGGAGTACAAATCATGTTTTTGGAGTGTTCTCAAAATATACTGTGATATAGTTTCTGAGGTTTCATTTGGTGTGTTGACTAACTCGAGAATCTTAGTTTGGATTCCACCTGCTTTCCAGTCAAAGTACTGAACAACGATCGGAAATATTTTCTTTGATTGCTAGCATCTGTCGAAAGACCGAAACATGAAACACCACTTAAAGATTTATCAAATTCATCTACAATGGGGGGATGGAGGGGGGGGGGGCAATCGCCTGATTTATTATTGCTTCAGTCTTTATTTTTAGCAATTTCTGAATCTTCAAATAATGTGTGCATCAAACCAGCTGTGCAGGTCATCGAGTTGTAAGACTGATGATGAAAAACTGTATGAAATGCCAAAGTTGCTTCAGCCGCATGCGATTTCAGCAACACGTTTGAGTACTTAGGCTGAAAAGAAAGACGTCAATGTGCTAGATGACGCGAACACTTTGATTAGGTTTCTATGTCTCTCACTGTCAACAAGGCGCTCCAAGTACGTAGTTCCTTTGTTGGCAACGGACAAGTAACTATCGCAAATCGTACACTTTGCCTCATTCTTGTTGCGTCCTTCAACGAAGCATGAAACCTTATTTTTCATAGTGTTCGAGAATTTGCATTTTCTCTTTGTAGAAGCCATTTTCTTAAACATATACGGTAAAAATTACAAATTTTAAAAAAACTCTATTTCAGAAGTGGTGTCTCTGCTTCCGGAACCGGAAATAACATTAACATTTTGACCATAGAGAGTTACATAAACAAACACACATAGTATTGTTTGGCGCTCACAGAAGGAATAGAAGGAAATAGAGACGAGAGGCCGCACTAGACAACATAAAATTTGAAAGCTTTAGGTACCGACCGGGATTCGAACCTGTCACCTCCAAATGGCAACAGTGCCTCGCTGCAGGACCAAGTGTACTTCGACGCATGACCAACTAGACACTCCTAAGTGTGTCTATGTGTGTTTATTTATGTAACTGTCTAAGTGGCCTCAACGGGTTCCCTAATTAATTGATTTCCTGACCATAGAGACTACAGCATTGTTAGTGTTGCCGAATAGAGCAACAGTTAGATTCAAATTATACAAATAATTGGTGTGTGTTGCCGGGGCTCATACAGGGGAGCAAAGAATAGTAACACTGTTGCCTACCATGCATGTCGTAGAAGGCGACTGAGGAGGCTATGGTTCCGTCGCCCTGCTACTGAGTGAGTGCGTGGCGCAACACTGTGAGCTGTGTTTTTCGTGTGGAATGCTTTTACATCTGTCCGCGGTTGTGTGTAGTGTGAACTGCATGTTAGGAACGATGGCGGCCGGCTGTTGCTGGATTGACTGATTTGCCTTTTCGGCTCACGAGTGCATTTTTCAGGAGACTCCTGGGAGTTGCCGCTGGACGTACGGAGCTCGTGCTTTGTGCGGCGCTTTCGGCGGGTCGTCCTGTGGAAAGAGACCAAGTCATTTGGGATAAAACCCGGGTCAATGAAGTCTTTCTGGTGACTGCCATTTCCATCGACGATGAACTGTATTTTTCATGGAGGACTTTTGTGTTGGCATTCTGGGCGGCATTATCATAATGATTATGCACAGTGTACCTGTGCGGGCTGTTGGCTTGCCGATACTCCTGTCTGTTCCATTGTTCACTTTTGGCAGTGAGGAGTATTTTGTGTGATATTCACTGGCACAGGAACGGAGCAATATGGGGACAACCCGTTGCCATGAAGTTGGAACCACGACTAACTAACTAACTAACTAACTAACTAAATAATTGGTGTTTCACATTTGGTATAAATAGAAAAATTAAATAAATATTATTAAGCAATGGGTTTTAATAAAGAATGTAAACACACAGTATAGTGTAGATATATTGTAAGTTGTAACAGCAATACATAAAAAATGATAACATAAAATATTTTAAAAGCCGGATATTTTAAAGGTTTTTAGCCTTGCCTGCCGGACGGAGGAAATTAGGCTAAAAGTAAAAGGGAGGACATGTCCTCTCTTTGCCGGACGTCTGGCAACCCTAGTTGTAAGTACTGCAAGTGCGAAATGAAAGCAAAAATACAAGACTTGGAGAAACACGCAGAGACTAAAACACATAAAAATGCAGTGCCATTTAGGAATATGCCACCGTTGGTATCTGTTTCAGAACTACACAGAGTAATGAATCATCAAAAGTTGAAGGATCTGTCGCAATGTTTTTAAAGTTATCATTGTGCAATCGTGAACTATGATTATTTGACTGATTTGTTTAAAAACACTGTTTCTGACAGTAAAGTGCTAAAGGACGTGAAAATGCATTGGAGCAAGTGTACAAATATGATCTGAAGTACTTTGTTTTCTCACTCTGAAGAAGATTTGATCAGTGATATTTCTACAAATAAATATAGTTTATAATTAGACGAATCAAATGACATTTCGGTTCTGAAAGTGCTTGGTGTATGTGTTATATATTATAGCAACAGCAAAGACAATGTGGTTTCTACATTTCTTAGAATAGTTCACTTGGAAGAGTGATGCAGAAAGTATAGTTCAAGCACTGAAGAAACCTTTGGCCAGTAAACATTTAAACTTGAAGGATTTGGCTGCAATTGGAACCGATTGTCACGGAAAAAACTGCAGTTTAGTGATTCCTTGATAATTTACATATCAAAATGCAATGAAGGAGAAGGGTTAACAATCGTGTACTTCATTCTGAGAGGAGGACGAATAAAAGATCATTGACCGACACAGATATGAAAATAGGATACAGGTACGCGCCGAGGTCAGTGACACACGCTCGTATCGGCCGACGGGAAAATGAACGGAGAATGCTTTGAAGTGCAAACGAGCGATGGACAGAGGACCAGCGCAACAGCGGAGACGGTGATCAAAGGGTTCGGACACTTTGAGGTACCAGCGTCGGAGAATACAGGGAAACATCGTAGAGACTGGAGCACGGAGCGCTCGGACGTATACGTGATTTCACTGAACTTTTGATGTTACGGCTACGGCAAATTTGATTGTAGATCAAACAATCAACGGAGGATGGGACACGCAATATAAATAGCTGAACATGGAGTTTCGGTTTAGTGTGTGTTCCAAACTGGGCTGAATGATCTATGCCTCCTGAGTGGGAATAGAAATACACGTCCCTAATGATGGAAAGAGGGGATATTAGTGTGTTATTCGCTAAGTGTATTTCGATTCCAGGAACATAGATGCATATATAAGGTATTAATATATTAGAGTATAGTTTTAGCATAGGAATATAGATGTGTGTGAATAGCGTTTACCATTGTTTTCTATTAGTGGATAGTTTAGACTTTGGTGAATTCATATGTCTTATGCGGGTGTTTACTTCGGAAGCCTTGTCATTATGGCTGGAGAAGGACACTTGCATAAGTAGTATTAAGTGGAGGACGCTTACCACTGGATCTGTTATCCTTTTCACAGGTTCAAACTCCCATCGGGATATAGCAGATAAGATAGACACATACTCATGGTGTGCGGGAAAAAGCTGTGTTGATACACTCAAGGCATGTCATTTGTGAGGAGAGCAAATACCTCAATAAATCAAGGAACAACCGACACAAGTAATATAGTTGCAGAAAGCAAAGCATAAGAAAACCCTTAACAGGAAAAGATGTTAACCTGTGGCAAGCAGGGATACTTAAAACTACATACGTCTTGTATGCCTAGTGAAGAAAGACAAGACAAGTAAAAACATTGCTAGTAATTAAAGATAATAGGAAGAACTGTGATGAGGTGGTTTTTTCCGATGTTGGATACTTACCGTCATGAAACAGACTCGGGCGCAGTCATAAACTTACAGGACTTTTATTACGGTACATTGAATTAGTGGTGAACAGTTTTGTTTCATTCAATAACGGATTTACCATCAGACTCAAGCATACGGATCATCCAGGGTGAGCTCTGTCCTGTTTGATGTGCTGTCCTGTAATCTTGAAGAATGAATGGGCGAGAAGCAACACCGCTGATAGACATTCAGAGTTCATTCTGGCACCAACAATAGAATACACTATCAACTACGCTTACAAAGTCCATACATACACCAGACATAGTTTTATTAATAAATCTTTTGTTTATCGTTGAAAGGAACTGTTGTCGGAGTATGTGTTGAGAGAATAACAGAAAGAGTGAAAGAAATAGATATATGGAAGGGAAGACAGAAGGGAGGAGTGTAGACAGAAGTCAGTCAATAATCCCAACAGATAATAAGTTTGAAGATGTGCTTGTTGATTCCACATTCCTCCCGGGAAAACAAGTGACACCGATAAATAAGAATACCATGGACAGCCAGAAAGACCAATGAACAAGTCCTTCAAGAAACAAATGAAGATTAGTAAACTGATTAGAGACATTAGACGCAGACAGTCACAATTTGTTGGGCATGTTATGAGAAGAAATGAATTGCAGAACTTGGTGACAACTGGTAAGATCGAAGGGAACAGACCAAGGGGAAGACCTAGAAGCACATACCTGGATGGCTTGGCCACATTTCGGGACAGAAACATGGAGCTGATCCACGACTCTGGTGATCGAGTTAGATGGCAAAACATGACCGCTCATGCTTACCGGCATGGCACATGATGGATGGATGGAATCCTCATAAAATGTGCGTATCATTCCTTGCAGCTAGCATTATCACATGCCTCATCGACTAAACTAAACTAAACTGTCAGACAACAGCAATATAGTAATTTATATAAAGCATTAAATTATAGTTCCTCACCACTGAAAATTCTGTCATAGTGCAAAACTAGATGGTTATCAATTCAACCAGCTGTTGAAGTAATTGTGAACCAATGGTTGGAGTTGAACTCTCACTTCGAAATAACAAGACAAAATGAAAAGTGCTACACAGCTGAAATACTATATAGAATGTACAGTGATGAAAAAAATTTGGCATTCCTTCTCTTTTTACAACCCATTCTAAGTGAAGTGCAAAAAGTTAATAAACTGTTTGAATCACAAAATGTTGAAAAAGTTAAATTACTTGACGACCTCATTTTGCTATTTCACTCAATTGGTAAAAGACTTATATTGCCAACTTGTAAAGCTGACTTGTTCACTTGCACTATAGAGAGCTATTTAGCTCCTAAGCCATACCTGGGATACCAAATCGGATCAAAAACTGACTGTTTAAAAACAAAAGGACTGTCAGCGTTTCACAAATAGGGATAGAAAGACTTGGGTTCAGACAGGCAGTGTAGTGCGATCACAGATACGACAGAACTCTAAGTTCGGTTATCGTCATTCTACTTTATTACAATATCTGTCATCTGGCGAATAATCGTCTCGCACAATGGTTATCATATTACATGCACATTATACAAAGCATCAAAAGAGCAATACACAACATCATCTGTCTATCGTTAATAACTTAAGGATTCTAAGTTAAGTCTCTCTATGTGTCTCCCTCTAGAAGCTAGACCCTCTCCCGTCAAAGTCCAGTGGCCGTCTCCCTTCTCAACTCCCGTCGGATGGACACGGAGTGCTTGCCCCTTCGTGCACCTCGTGGGTTTCACTCTTGCACGCTTCAGGCGGGTTCCGCCTGGGCGTACTGCGTAATTGGAGGTCTGACTCATCTATTTCGAATGTTCGAGATCTCGAATGTTCGAGTCCCCTTGTTTCTGTGTTGCTTCTTTATCTGTGTTACGCCCCTTCTCTCATTGAGTGAGACCTTGACAGACTGTTAACAGAAAATGAAGAGAACAACTTAAGAAAGCGCTGTCAAGATTTTCTTCTCTCATTATTCAAGCAATTGAAGCAGAGACTTCCTGAAAATTTAGATGTATTGAACAATATGTCACTCTTTTCTGTTAACAGCATACTTCAGCCAGTAAAGGACATATCAAAATATTGTTAAGTTATGACATTTTTAGGGGCTACTGATAATAGTGTGGCGGAATCAGAATACCAGTTAACCAAAATAAATGTGGTTGACTGGAGAAACAAAACAGAAACTGAAGCCTTTTGGAGTGAAGTAAGACAATTTAAAGATGCCTCATGTAACAGCCCATTCTGCGAGCTCTTTGAATGTGCGATGTCTGCCATTATACTACCCCATTCAAATGCTGATGTGGAAAGCGTTTTCAGTAGTATGAATTATACAAAATGTAAACTAAGAAACAGTATGAAACTTTCCTCTTAATGCTATCTTGACAATAAGATTTGGCCTAATGAGAGTGTCGCGTTACGTTTACTATTTTAATAGACAAGGATCAGAAATAGCAACAAACAGACTTTCAGAATTCCGAAAGACTAATCACTGTCGTAGAAGAGGCTGAAATGGCTCGAACTAGGATATATGATGTGGAACAGTCCCAGAAATGACAAAGTCTTCTGACAGTGTTCAGGCTCAGATAGGTAAAGCGAACAACCGTACTAGTATTCTAGACAGTAGGCTTAAGGAATCTGGCGACGAATGCCTGCAAAAATAAAAGAGCCCCCTTAACTTATCCTTACTCACAACATGGAGATAGATTACATTTAGGAAGTTACAACTTTCAATACTCTCTCTCTCTCTCTCTCTCTCTCTCTCTCTCTCTCTCTCTCTCTCTCTCTCTCTCTCTCTCTCTCTCTCTCTCTCTCTCTCTCTCTCTCTCTCTCTCTCTCTCAATATCCTAATATTAACTTAGAGTATACAGTAACAGGCTAAGTATAGTTTTGGTATCGCATATAATAGTTAATTTAATTGGAAAATGTGTGGCGTGTAAAAATCTGGTCGCTTAGTGTGTAGGCAATCAAATCCTAGACTAAGTTGGCAGGTTACAGGTGTCAGCCGAGGTGGTCGGTCACTTAGCTCAAAACTTCGCTCAAGATTGTCACTCGGGTGAAGTTCTAGTTCAGGTTGCGGATTCACTTCCAGCAATAGACACGGTGCTCACGACCAGTAAGTATGCGTTGCTGCAGGATGCTGGCTCTCGGTACCACCAATAAAGGTGCAGAACTTCTTTCAAATTGTTGTGATTAAACCTCTCCACGGGGGAACAGTGCCACTAGCAGTATAAATATAAATTTTGGGTTTCAGTTGGGTTCTCAATTTGTTTCTCCCAAATATAGGCTAACTAGAGCCTGGATTCTGTTGATGCAAGGTGTCTTTTTAAAGCTTGTATCCGCTCCTGTGTCCTCACCGCTTCAGGTCAATCATCGAATTGCATGATTTGCTGGCTTACGACAACTGGCCAGGCAGATTCTCATGTTGCACCAGGTTCGCAGGCCAAAACTGAATATGTTATTTAGCCAAACTTGCGCTGGGGCCGTAGGTACGCACAACTAATATTTATATACTATAATGTATAATATTATAGTTTAAAAACCATAGAATATTCACTAGGTGTATAGGAGATAACTTCTCGCCAAGTATACATGCACACACACACACACACACACACACACACACACACACACACACACACACACACACACACATATATATATATATATATATATATATATATATATATATATATATATATATATATATATATATATATATCCATACATACTAACATGGAAAAATTGGAAAAGATCGTTTGTCTAGATATATTTATAATGAAAAATACGATCTGCAATGTAATTTAAGCAAAACAAAAGTGGGAGACCGTCTATTACGTCACAGAGAGCAGGAAAATACTGTTAAACTTATCAGCTCCCTGATAGTGTATTAAAAGAAACTGGAGCAGCTAAAACATACCAGAGTCATTTTGAATCTAAAGCTTCAGCTTCATCATCCAAGCTAAGTGCATCTTGTGAGACAGACATCAGTGAAGATGAGGACATCATTATAGGGTGAGTCACATCATTATTTATGTTGCATATCCCTTACAGGACGTTGCAGTCAACATCAGCATTTTTCAACTGCTGTTGATGTACTACTAGGCAAGATTACGCTCAGTAGTTTGCCATTGATTTCTGGGCGACTGGCTCACATACCCCCGTAAGTTACCAGCGAGGCTCGAACCGCTGCCAGTTCGGGCCCAGTTATTACTCACGATAATATACGGGATTACGGTGAAAGCCGTAAATCGCTTCGCCAGGGAGGCGGCAGTCACATCCATTTATTTGTAATTTCTTACTTTCTCAATCTGGATATATTTCCTATATACTTTCAAACGAAATCTAGATATTTATGATTTTATGGATGTTGTTTAGGCCGTTTCTAGATTTTTTTTTTAGTAAAAAAAACAAACGTGATAACCCTGAGCGAAACAATTATAATTCACCAGTTATATAGACAGCCAAGGAACGCAGGTACCTGGTGGTTAAGGAGATCCGCAAGGGGGAAGATGACGAATGCCCAACAGGCGCAGAAGGCCCAGTGGATGTCATGGCAAGCGGTAGTGCAGAGATCTATTACCTGGAACGAGATCTGGCGCACGGCACCATTGCGCTTAAATTTCGTAGTCCGATCACTCTACGATGTCCTACCATCAGCTGCCAAATTGGTCAAGTGGGAAAAACCACCGACCAGTTCTGTCCCCTCTGTACAAAAGTCCAAATAGTTCAGACAGCGGAACATGTATTGTCTGGATATAAGGTCGCCCTGACTCAAGGCCGTTTCACGTGGCGGCATAACAAAGTCCTTACTGAGTTGGCTCTCCATCGTCCGAGAAGGGCGCAAAGAAGGCAAAGCTGACAACTTGCCGCTTGCTGCCGTTTTCGATGGTGCGAGTGATGGGAGGACCTGACCGTAGACCTAAAGGGCCGTGGCAGATACTCTGAGGTGATTCGAAGGTTTGGCTTGCGACCTGACATCGTACTCAGCTCCTCGTCAGCCAAGCAGCTAATGCTGATTGAGCTGACCGTCCCGTACGAGTCAAATATTGAAGAGCGACATACGTACAAGCTGGAGAAGTACGAGGACATGGTCGCAAGTCTTAGGCGGGAGGTTTATACCGCCAGGCTATTCGCCGTTGAGGTAGGCGCCAGGGGTCTAGTCTCTCTTTCTGTGTTTGATATGCTGAATCGTATGGGCATTAACTAACTATACTTGTGACAAAACGTCATTTGAATACAGATGGGACAACGTATTCCCCACAATGATGTACCCCATTTTGGTGGGTGTACAGTAAACTAAGTCAACCGACTGGTTTGAAGCACACTCTGAAGAGATGCTCCCAGTCCTGGAGATAAAGAGACATGCATTCTCGATGTATAAAACATCACCTTCAGAGAAAACACTGCAGGCATTGCGAACGGCCAGAAATAGAGTACAACAGATGGCAAGAAGATGTGCGAACAGGTACTGGCTACAGCTCTCTGCTCAAATTCAAACTTGTGCAGACACTGGAAATATAAGAGGAATGTATGAGGGCATCAAGCAAGCTGTCGGTCCATCAAAAAATAAGATGGCCCCTTTACGATCAACTGAGGGGGTAATCATAAAAGATCGAGCGAAACAAATGGATCGCTGGGTAGAACACTACTCAGAGCTATACTCAGTGGATAACACTGTCAGCGAAGAAGCTCTGGAAGCCATCGATCAACAGTCCGCCATGCATGCCTTGGATAACGAACCTTGCCTCACAGAAATCAGCGAAGCACTAGACTCTCTCAAATCCGACAAGGCACCTGGAAAAGATAGTATTCCACCTGAAATTTTAAAATGTAGCAAAGAAACAATCATCCCAGAACTGTATGCAACATTACAGCTCTGCTGGAGAGAAAAATCAATACTACAAGATATGAAAGACGCAAACATCGTTACCCTTTATAAAAACAAAGGCGACTGAAGCGACTGCAACAACTATCGCGGCATTTCCCTTCTCAGCATTACAGGCAAGATTTTTGCCAGAGTAATCCTTAAAAGATTACACATTCTTGCTGAAAGAATCTACCCCGAATCGCAGTGCGGATTTAGACCCAACAGGTCCACCATCGATATGATTTTCTCACTCCGGCAGCTCCAAGAGAAGTGCAGAGAACAGAGGAAGCCATTATATATAGCCTTCATCGACCTCACAAAGGCATTTGACCTCGTGAGCAGAAGCGGCCTTTTTAAGGTCCTTGAAAAGGTTGGATGTCCACCCACCCTTCTTAGTCTCGTGAAATCATTCCACGAAAACATGCAGGGGACCATTTTATTTGACGGCTCAACATCCCAGTCATTCAGCATCAGCAGCGGAGTAAAGCAGGGATGCGTGCTTGCTCCTACACTCTTTGGTATCTTCTTTGCTGTTCTCTTAAGGCAAGCATTTGGGACTGCCACTGAAGGCATATACCTCCACACAAGATCTGATGGCAAACTTTTTAACCCATCAAGACTCAAGGCAAAGACCAAAATAAGACCAAGATGCGTAAGAGAACTACTTTTTGCAGATGATGCAGCACTGACTACTCATACAGCAGAAGATCTCCAAAGGCTCATAGATCGTTTTGCAGCTGCCTGCAAAGACTTTGGGCTCACCATTAGCCTAAATAAAACACAGGTGATGGAACAAGATTCTGATGCGCCTCCGTCAATCAAAATCTCTAATTATGAATTGAAAGTCGTCCACGATTTTGTGTATCTGGGATCGACAATATCAGATAATCTTTCATTAGAGACAGAAATCGACAGACGCATTGGAAAGGCAGCCACAACATTTTCCAGGCTAGCTAAAAGAGTTTGGGAGAATAATAGACTAACAGAGCGTACAAAAGCTCAAGTATATAAAGCTTGTGTTGTTAGCACACTACTCTACGGGTCTGAATCCTGGACCCTGTACTCAAGACAGGAAAGGAAGTTGAATTCCTTCCACATAAGATGTCTGAGACGTATCCTGGGCATAACATGGAAAGACCACATAACAAACAAACAGGTGCTTGAAAGAGCAGATATTACCACAGTGCACACCCTCCTCAAGCAGAGACGATTCCGGTGGTTGGGCCACGTATCTCGAATGGAGGACGAACGTATTCCCAAAGATCTCCTTTACGGAGAACTAGCCACAGGAAAGAGGCCAACCGGAAGACCCCAAATGCGATATAGGGATGTGTGTAAACAAGATATGAAAACCATTGGAATAGATCCAGACACGTGGGAGAGAGTTGCAACAGACAGATGCTCCTGGAGAAGAGATGTACGAAACGGATTGGTGCTCTTTGAGCGCAATCAGATCCAAAAAACTGAGGAGAGACGGCACAGGCTCAAAGAGCAGTCACTTACTGCGGGACTTGCCTCGTCTCACAGATGCGGAAACTGTGACAGAGATTGTCATTCTCGAATTGGACTATACAGTCACCAGCGGTGCTGCCAGGCACCTCCCAAGCGGCACAACTCTATAGTCCTTCAGGACTGAAAGAGGCCTACTACTACTACTACAGTATTTAGTGTGTGTGTATTTCTCGGGGTCAACGTCACTCTTTGACATTCTCTTCCTGTCTCGGGGATTAATTGATTGATTTAGGAACCAACATCACAGCATTCGGGGCATTCCCATAAGCACTCCGTCCCAATCCTCAACAGCCAGCGAAGAGTTCCAACACTAATAGTTACAGTAGCAATCTGATTATATGTCCGTCTTGCCTTTCCTCTGAGCGTCGAGCGTCAGTCAGATCCCTCGTCACACCTCGCTGCCCCATTCTTACCAGACCATGGTGATCCATTTGCTCCTACGAGGTGTACACGTGCTCCCACAAGGCCGCAACCACGTCTGCCCTATAATGCATCAATACTTCACCAAGTTTTTCCGAGCCAGCCAATCTGTCCGCCTGTTCATTCTCCAGCACACTGGCAGGCCCCGGAGAAATGATCAAGGTGATGCTTGCTACCCCTGACCTCCGAAGCGAAGCAAGCCACTCTGCACAAAGCCTGCCTGTCCTCACCCTCCTCGAGGATTTGTAGCGAAGGTGAGTGAACTTCCCTATCTCGAGACCCATTATACCCATGCCTTCAGTTGCATAGGAAATGTAATGAGAATCTCAAGATAGATGAATTGTAATTCTGCGTGATAGGTGCCATGGAATGCCGCCTTAACATCCCAGAATATTTTTCTCGGTCTCCAAATTTGAGAGGCCAAATTGAGAAAGAATGAATTAATCACGCTACTCCACGGCTATCTAGTCGTGAGGTAAAATTATTCACAAAAAGCCTCTAGCCATGACGTAAGCTTGCAGATGGCAAGTAAAATGGGATACTTGAGATGGACACAACTAGATAATTTAAATTAGTCTACACCTTGGAAAACTGCTGACCCAGACGGGCTATGACACCACACAGACACATTGGCACCTTCTCGGTGAAAACAGACCTTGTAAAACCGGTCAGCTGTGAAGTGTCAAGACTGGCCACACAAAGTAAATGTTGGCTATTGAAACTGAAGCAGGAATACTAGAGGTGCAAGGTGTGAAATCACTGATAAGACTCAGGGGGCTAATAATGGTCAGACCCACAGGTGTGAAGGCTAGTGTGCATGCAGAAAGAATTGTTATGACTGAACAGACTTGGAGTTAATTGCAATTAACGTCAGGAGGAGATAAGAAGAACTTAGGAATGGAATTCCTGGGAGATAAGTGTCTACTGCTAGGCTAGGTATAAAAACCCACGATAGACCTTTTCCCTTTAGATTAAGTCTGACTTCAGAACAGGTAGGCAGCCAGCTCAATGTCTGTAGTCATATGCATGATTATTATGTTAGATTTCACTCCATCCATCCATCATGTGCCATGCCGGTAAGCGTGGGCGGTCATGTTCTGCCATCTCACTCGATCAACAGAGTCGTGGATCAGTTCCGTGTTTCTGTCTCGACCATGCCACAAGGCCAAGCCCTCCAGATACTTGTTTCTAGGTCTTCCCCTTGGTCTGTTCCCCTCGATCTTACCAGTTGTAACCAAGCTCTCCAAATCATTTCTTCTCATAACATGCCCAAAAAATTGTGACTGTCTACGTCTAATGTCTCTGATCAGTTTACGATCTTCATTTGTTTCTTGAAGGACTTGTTCATTGGTCTTTCTGGCTGTCCATGGTATTCTTTGCATTTTCCTCAGAAACCACATCTCTACAGCCATCAGATTTCACTACAAAAGTTATTTCTTAGTTACTTATTTCAGTCTATATCTGATCTAGGTTATCGCAAGAACTATCATTGTCGTAGGTTACTTGAGTGTTCTTTCTAAGTTCTGTGTTCAATATCAGTGTGCTTCATGTATTACTCTTCTGAGAAGTAGAAACTTATGGAAGGCAGGTCCTGTCTAGATATACTTGAGGTGTCGTAGCAGATGCTTTCCATCTCTTTCTAAACTAGACTAGTCTCCTTTTTGGTGTGTGCATTTGTTGTACAGAATATAGTCAACTGACTATTTTTTTAATTCTTACAACAGCAGTAACTAAGAGGTGATTAAACCGGGCGGCTCAGCAAATATGGCTGGTCTGTGTGGTCACTTCAATTAGACTTGTTGTATATCTCATTTTGTAGCTATACAATATTAGTACTCATTAATAATGCCTGATGCTATTATGTTGAGTATCATTAGATGTCCATCTTGAAGTAATATAATGTTTATGGATATGTTGGATGTATGTATGTGTAATTTCATATGAATATACGATGCTAGGAATATGCTTCGTACATATTCTTTTTGTGTATATACGTCTCATTTCGTATACATACCAACTAACTAGTGCATTATGCTATGATGTTAAAGTATCATAATATGTCTAGTTTAATCAATATGTTTATGTGTATTGGATGTTTGATATATTGATTTGTCATATGCAAACCTACCAATATGAAGTGTTATGCTATTGTCTGCGCATTGGCACATTGGCCAACGATTGTGTTGGAAGCAGAGGTGTAATGGTACAGACATTACCCACAATTGGTATAGGGTATATGGTGCTAAACTTTCTCAGTGTATTGTGGGCGTGCGTTCACGGTAATGCATGGGAAACTGGCACAGCTACTGGTCACGGCTTGTAAGCCCGGATGACCCGGTACTATTATAATACCATTACCGATCCTGTGAGCTGCTAAACCAACTGTGGACGGAGCGGCTGTACGACACAGAATTTCTGTATTAGCGACATGGACATGGGCGGCAGAAATGTAATCATTACAGGCGTTTGAGACAATTGAAAAGACCGTCCCAGACTAAATACAGTAGGGAGAAGGAGGATGGTGAACGCAGTAGAGCTGGAAGATAAACTTGGCCAGACTGGTCATTGTATATGTTTGTGTTATGATATGTTTTAATTAGGATTGCGCTGGTGTAGAACTAGATATAACACATTCTTGATTTTCTTTCAAGCTCTCACAAGGAGCACCTATGTTGTAGATCTCAAGGACGAGTGAAGACTAGGAGTGTCAGGACTGACAGGATCGTCAGAATACCGGCAAGCTGTCTCTTTTTTGAGTCTACTGGAGAGTGGGGATCTGGACCACAGTTCCAGATAGATGAAGTAACAAGTAAAGTTACGTAATGTTTCTCATCATAATATGTTATATGATTTCATCATCCCCATATTGAAAACCATCAGATGTCTATGATTAGTAAATAAATGTTGTAGTATTGTAGCTCATAGTTCTGTCGTTATATTTTAATTCCAATTGTGCATACGTGTTGTGTGTGTACGTTGGTGGGGGTTCACTTACACACCAAGGAAGGGAGCAGTCAGGGAGAAAAACCTGTACTGGAATAGTTTTCTTTACACTTTAATTCAGACGTAAAAATCTATCCTAGCTAACCTTCTCTTTCCCATCCTTGGCGAATATTCAGCACAGTTCATTTTAATTTTGTAACGAGCCACTTGGAGCTGTACGTTGGATATTCAGGGCTTAATCTGTAGTTCAGCCATATAGATTTTGTCCCTAGTCAGTTTCTGACTATTTGGGGTTGCTCGCCAGTGGATAATACTTTCATCTAGCCGGTGGGGCACCCCGACTTATGACAATAGGTCACGTGATTCTTTTGACCATACTTCTGGAAGGAACTGAAAAGCTATTCACAGTTGATCCTTTACACAGAAAGGTTGTGTCTATTTTCAGTTTACTGAATGCATATTCTAGAGAACTAGATAATGATCTACACACGAGATCCTGTCGAATCCTTGTGATACTCTATTGTTAAGGCGGAGAGGCCACATCTATTGAAATTGTATCAAGTGTATTTCTGGGGATCCAGAGAAAGATCTACAATGGTGGCACTCTTGAGTCTGTATCACTTTATGTGGCTAAATAGTTCCTAAGATAATGGTAAATACTATTTTAGTTCTATTGATTGAATGCGTCTTGCGATATAAGTCCCCTAGCGACCAGGTCAGTTTGCTCACAGGCCTGTGTGTTGTAACCCAAATAAACGCGGCATGTGTCCAGCCGAAAATAGAAATAATTAATAGTATGATCCAGTTTTGTGGTTAGTTTGGGTGAGGCGAGTTGGCAAGTGATTTCAATACCTAGTCCAATGGGGGAGTGTTATATGAAAGTATTGTTGGTAAATAAGTATTCTTCTTGCATAAAGCTACAATATGACTACTTGTAATTTACAACCCAAAGTCTTCAAACTGACTGGTGTAGGGGTTGAACCCACTACCTCAGCATCAGCACACTGGGTGATGAAGAATGAATGCTCTTATCCATTAGGTTATGTTAACCCCTGGCAAGGCAGATGATGATGACTATGCCAGTGCCGTGGAGTTGCCAGATGCTCATGACTTCCCTTACAGTGGAGTTGTCAGATGTACACGACTTCCCTTACCGTGTGAGGCTGATCCTATAGAACACACATTTACGCCGTTTATCTGAAAGTCACGGAATCATGATGTACTGGTAATACACAAGGGTATTTCCTGTTGTCTTCAGCAGATTTGTCTATGGTATGAAATCACTAGACTTTGTCTAAAGTTGTGAACCCTGCAAGACGCCAGGTTTTTCTATGGCATAGAATCATTAGACTTTGTCTACACATACTAATGTCATCATACGTTATACCATCTGACCCTGGTGCACTGTTAATCACCTTGGCAAAATTTTGGCCTGTCATGTCTGTCTGCTCTGCTCTAGATAGTGTTCAAAAAGGGCTTTGTCCTTATTCTCGATAGACCTCTGCCAGATAAGGTCAGCACTTTGGAAGTCAGGTAAACTCTTATTCTTGACTACCCCATCCATACTTTTATGTAGTTGCCAAAACAATTTCAGTGACTTGTCTGTGCTTACTCTTCGACATAACTCTGCCCATTTTCCCCTTTTAAACACTTTATTTTTAATAGCTAACTTTTGTATCCATCTCTCTTTTCAAGTGCATGATAAGACTAGGATGGACAACTCTGTTCTTCCTGGCGTTTTGCCATTTTCTTACAGTACCACACTTATCCACTCAGGTCTTTTCCACCTCACAATTCCACGAAGATGGCTGCTCCCAGCTTGTTTTCCTGCCATGATGATTCCTGCACTTGTCGCATCTTATTTTACTCACCACATCTTGCCCTGAAATGTCATACTTGAAGGTCTTCATTGACTTGTGCTGCCTGGTTCTGCCGTTCTACATCAATATGCTGCAAGGGCGGTGGTCACTGCCATAGTGCCCCAGGACACCCCATCTACACACTGTAGTGAGTGAAGGAGAAATCAGCGCCATGTCAATAAAACTGTTCTTTTCACCTGGGCGAGTTGCTGTCCTTGTGACACAGGCACTATCTAAATTTATGAACCCTGCAAGACAGCAGGTTTGTCTAAGGTATAAAATCACTGGATTTTATCTAAATGTAACAGGAAGGAGAATATAAAGGATAGGAGGATATAGTTTCCTATACTTAGGTGCTTAAAGGTGAAGAAACGCAACACTGACTTCTAGTGAGCCAGAGAAGAAAAGGATAAGAAGTAAGAGAAAAAGAGCACTTTATACACTCTCCCCAGTTAACAAAAAAAAAAAAAAAAAAAAATTAGGTATAAGACAGAAGAACTTCAGGATTCTAGTGGGGAACTATGCTTTAATGCATATTCCAGACAATGGGGCACTAAGATGGAATGGACCGACATTAATGAATGGAACAAATTACAACCAACATCACTTAAACAACAAAGACTAAGCATAACACAGCTTTAACAACAAGGAATAGATAAACAAGATATGAATAAAATGAATGCGTCTTTATTTTGTCCATTCTCATAGTGCGTATTCCTAACTGTGCTGGTGACAAAGCACAACTCCCATTAACAAGAACAATTGATACTTCACATCACGTACAACATTATAGGCAGTCTTCCACATATAGCCAGACCTCCGCCAGGTGTGGCCGAGCCTACAGGGTGCTCCTATAGTCTTATACAGCCGGCTGACCAGGACTGGACAACAGAGAGACCAAAACTTTGGAAACAACAAGAACACAACTCTAAATCTGTGTATGAGCCTTACTGTGCGGAGACGGGATACACCATCCTGAGACACACAACACAACACTATTGATCCCTGTGGTTCACAGCGGAAATCAGTGGACAGCTCCAGGTTTTACCAGACCCCTGTGCTCAGCCAAATCCAATATTGTGCCTAATGCCACCAGAGAAAGTCACGTTCCCAAACCGACTGGGACACATTACTATAACAGGACCACAACTTCAAAAATAGGTCTAAATATAAGCATGAAAAGCTCAAACAAATCAAACTGGAAACTGTAGCCTTAACCATGCAGTCACAAACTGAGACATGAAAAACTCGACTATTTGATCAGTTGGGAGGCGAGGGGGGAAATGGGAGGTGAGGAAAATATGGGGATAAACAAAACACCCAGGAATGTTCTTCCCCGTTGCTATGATTGGAGAGTTACATCCTCAAACAAATCCGGACACTGGGGTTCTTGCAGAACATGTTTTGTGAGTTCAGTCGAAATGGTTTTACTTCTTCACAGATCTGTAAATTGTTAGTGGGGAATAAAGAGACTCATCCAGGTCATGCTGGAGGAATTCAGGCTTCTCCATGGGTGAGGATGAGTTGAGGAGACCAGCTCAGGTTTTTTCCTCTTGGGACCACCTGCCCGCCTGTATCGGCGGTTGTTCCAGAACTCAATTAAATCATAACAGTTGGATACAATTTGACAAGACGAATCCAACGGTATCTCAACGAAGAGTTCCGTTAATTCTAAGCGGAGTTATGAATATTTTTGTGTCATAATTTAAAACCAGGAAGTGTATGGTGTCCTAAGAGATAGGGAAGATTTTATCGCTGTTCATTAAATTGGAAGCTGAGAAATGCTGTCTTCTATTATTGTGCCTTGTTTAATTTTAAACGGACAACATAGACCAATATATCATTGCGTCCGGGGTGACGAGACCTAACTTGACGCATTATCTTTTCTTCAAAAGGATGTGCTGTGACCTAATTAACAATTTAAAATGGCCGCTAATCGTTTATTATTCATTTAGTCTGTCACATTGCTAACAAACCATGGTAAGATGTATGTTTTATTGTGCGTTTTGGTAACAGGAAAGTAAAGGTAACATTCCTCTTTCGATAGAATGTCAAGAGGATTGAGAGAATAGACTTCATTGCACCGGGTTATACCCCATATGGCTCGGTCTCTTTCTGCATGGCGGCCTGCTAAAAGCATCGTACAAAGCACAATAGTCTCAGAGTCTCTGAATAAAGTGCACTCGACTTTTAAGACTTTTCGATAGGATGTTCTGTGACCTAATTAATAGTTTAAAATAGCTGCCCATTTATATTAATTAAATGTCATGTGAAATGTTTGTCGTTAGTGAAAGAACAATTCTTGACAATGTACTCATATTGTCTTAATGTACCAACTGCATTGCGACAGCTTTCTTCTGTTGATTAAATATCATGCATTAATGTAAGTAAATAAGTTTGTAACTGCTGCATAAATTAAGCAGCAGTTAATTACTTATTAAAACATTAAATAATACAAGATAAAAATATTAAATAATTAAATATTCACTAAAATTGATTTCTACTTCTGCTCTATAATCACACTGTTCTATATCTAATAATAAGCAATAAATAATTAAATACAAACTTATTTAAAACATATAACTTATTTTACAGTAAATTAAGTTGCATGTCCTTCACAGGACGTAGCAGTCAACCCCAGCATTTTAATTTATGTACTGCTGCGCTGTTTATAAAAAATGTACTCCTTACTTACATTACTTATAGGTTTACAGACGGGTCTGAAAACTGGCTTTCAAAATTATTTTCAGTCACGTCAAATGCTGAAATATTGTACAAGTACACAGATACATTACTGCCACAAATTACACTTGTATTCTGTTTAATTTTAGTAGTTAAATTACCAGTTCTAATTATAAATAAATACAGGTCCGCTATAGTTTATTGTGTGGGTGAAAATTATTTTCAGTCACGTCAAATGCTGAAATATTGTACAAGTACACAGATACATTACTGCCACAAATGACACTTGTATTCTGTTTAATTTTAGTAGTTAAATTACCAGTTGTCAGAGTCTCACATGGAGTCGGTATGAACATAAAGATAGAAGGGAGTTAGAGAAGGGATATAACTCCAGCGTAAGGGAAAGAAACGGTAATCACTCGAATGCTCGAACAATCGAGAGCCTTCGAGAAGGATAGGTCAGTGTGTCCACAGCTCCGCGACTTGTTTCGTAGCATAGGACTAACTCTTTTTGAGCACGGTAGCACAGATGGCTGTTGAACTGGGCGTGCTGGCAGAGGTGCAGGTTGGTCAATCACTGGATCAGTGCGTCAGTGCTACATTAGCCTGGGATGCCACAACCAAGGGCGGGATGCACATTAATGAAGTGCACGTCTCAGTGGCCAACCAAGATGGTACAGTACGTTCGTTAACTATGAATGTTAGTTATATTGCTTGTGGAGCAACAAAGCAAATACTTGAACATATTAACCAGGCTCTTGCAGATGTTTGTAAAACATACAGCTGTGCTTTTAACCTGGATGATGCAGAGGTCAGAGACAGAATTTAAAAAAAAATTTGCTGCACCATGTCTGACAGGGCAGCGGCTAATCACTGTGTACACACAGAACTAGAGAGGACGATGGGGAAAATTGTTGAGTTAAAATGCAGCTTACACCCCATGGATGGACTGGCCAATGCTGCAAAAAAAGTTCTTCATCAAATGGATGTGGCGAAAGGAATGTCCTCTTCAGATGGTCTACAACCCTTAGGATGCCGTGCTATCGAACTGATCTATCAAATATCTAGACTGAGGTAATTCTTACAGAGCTTCTTTATCAACATAAATGTAAATCTCATATTAGATTTTTTTTAAATATTAGATTTTTTTA
>JACEFZ010022680.1:0-97892 GCA_014155875.1 Cepaea nemoralis | reverse complement strand
ACAAGTGCACATGGGGTACCATCAATCTGTATTGATGATGTTATGCCGAACTCGAGATAGTAGACCATTTTACATATCTAGGATCAGAGGTAAATAGCAAATTATCCCTAGATCAGGAAAATCAACATCAGGATTGGTAAGGCAGCAACAACAATGAACATGTTAGCAAAAGAGTCTGGGAGAACAGGAAGCTTACTGCCAAAACAAAAGTCCTCGTCTACCAAGCCTGTGTCCTTAGTACTCTTCTTTATGGCAGTGAAACCTGGTCAACATTTCCTCACACCAAGAGAAACGTTTAAACAGCTTTCATATGCGGTGTCTGCGAAGAATACTTGGTATTAAGTGGCAAGACAAAATCACAAATACTGGAGAATTGAAAAGATCAGGTTGTGTGACGGTGTGTTCCAAGCTCAGTCTTCGTAGACTTAGATGGATAGGACACGTTAGGAGGATGGATGATGGTAGAATACCAAAGGACATCTTTTTTGGTGAATTACAGATGGGTAGGAGATCTCAGGGTCGGCCTCTACTACTATACAAAGATGTGTGTAAGCGGGACATGATTGATGCAGGCATTGATAATGCACATTGGGAGCAAGTCGCTGCTGAACGTGTTGCATGGAGGGCAACTATCAGAAATGGAATAAAGACAAAGGAGAAAATGATTGCAGATAAAGCACACACAGAGCGTGAGAGACGTAAGATCGTGCATGATGGTGGAAATGACCATGCTTTCACATGCATCCACTGTGGACGAACATTTACAACACGAATTGGCCTTATCAGCCACACTCGCCACTGCCATGGGTTGTAGTTATTAAGCCTTTTTAAAGCACAGTATACCAAACTATCGTCTGTCAAGACGGAAAAGTGCCAATGATGCAGTGTATGAACAGGGCGCCCGGAATTTGCAAATCTTCCGAGTCCTGATCTGCCCCATCAGACCCTTCCTCACTCTAGCCATGTTTTTTCCACCATCAACTGTAATACCTCGAAGCTGATTCCACTGAAGGTTATAGTTATAGTCTTGCTAAACTTTTTGCACTTCCATGAAAATGTCTTTTCTAGGTGTTGTTCCATGAATGCTGCAAACGGATGCCAACTCTTCCATTATCTGAAAGTCCAAATTGACACCACGAATGAACACGAGAGGTTGTGACGTACTCGAGAAATCAGTAGATTCATGCAGCGCCAGAGAATACCACAAGTTCCTAGTTTTCTTGTGTATCTGTAGCACTATGTTTTCTCCAAGTTCTTCTGTTCTTCGCACAACTGAACTTGCCGAAAGGCTGATAGTTCCGAACAATTCGGCTTTCTCAGGACACAAGTCATTTGCTGCTTCCATCATACACTCTTTGATGAAGTCGCCATCAGTAAACGATTTGCTGCTTCCATCATACACTCTTTGATGAAGTCGCCATCAGTAAACGGTTTTCCTCGTTCTGCCGTCTTATGCACTGTTATCTAACTTGTACGAGTGACAGATTCATTTCTCAGCAAACTTTCTCATGAAGAGATTACTTTGTGTTTCTAAACCACGTTTCATGGACTCATATTTCTCAGAGTGTAACTTTCCAGAAAACTTTGAATATGTTGATAGATAATTTGTTTCGTAGTCACGCCGAAAATTGTAATCTTTCAAAACGGTAACACTCTCGCTGCATATTACGCAATTGGTTTTCTGGTCCTTTGTTTCCACAAAGAAGTATTTTGCTCCCCATTCTTCATTGAAAATGCGACACTCCATCCACTTTTCTTTTCTTAGTAACCATAATGAAGGTTGGAGTACACGAGATGTGAAAATGAAAAAAAGACATTGAATTATAAACGTAATTAAAATCCTATTGGAACACAAGAAAAGCAGAGGACTAGGGGTTACTGGTGAAGCTACGGCTCACCAAAGGTACATATAAAGTTTATAGGTACCTTTGGTAATAGAATATATCTCATAATAATGTTCACAAAATATATAAATAGGACTGACCTAAATAAACAACCTAGAGCAGCGTTTTTCAACACGGGTTCCGCGAATGGCAGCCATTGGTTCCGCCTAAACAGACCAAAATCACCTAAATGCAACATTTCTGCCCATCTGGTTTATTACATAAAGTTGGACACACAGTTGGATCTTCGCACAGAGTTCCTTAAGCAACGTAAATATGTTCGTAAGGATCTGCTCCAGCAGAAAGGTTGACAAACACTGGTCTAGAGACCAGCTCGATTAACACCATGACCGGGTAATTATTTTGAGCTGTGGATAATAGTTTCGTATTAAGACGAGGTTTCTATGGCATGTTTATGCTATGTTTGCTACTTTATTGCCTCTATTCACACTTGTAGTTCACTTACCTATCACTGTCAAACAAAGAAATCCTTGCTACATACCTATATAATGGATGAATGGCAAAAAGAAGTAAGAGTTTAGGACTTCTGTTGTCAGTCGGACGCGTCTGGGAGTGGGAAAGATGCGTATGTGTATGTGTTGCCATGGAAACCATGGTAATGTCAGAGCGTAGGCGGCGTTACCACGAGCCGGGGAAGGACTTGGGATGGCGCGAAATAAGCAAACATTACAATAGACAAGAAAATCTAGATACAAGAATTTATAATTGAAAATAGTAAATTTAAGACATATAGCAGCCAGGAGATCTCCGCACGTGTGAAGATCTCCTATTATTCTAAACATAATATTAACATTTAAATTGTATCACAACATCTCGTGATCCATACGTTATATCAAGAAATCTCGAGTACCGTCGGCGGGCCGGATGAAATGACGTCGCGGGCCGGATCCGGCCTGCGGGCCGTAATTTGGTGACCTCTGCTCTAGACGTCTGAAAATCAGTTTCCATTCTAGACCCGTTGCCGGCCAGGACCTGGTCTGCCCTGCCATGACATTTATTCTTTAGGCTGCATTTCCTGGCACTAGGGTAAGGTTTGCAGCCTCCCAACTGCTCTGTATTACATATAATACACTGAAATATACGTTTTTGGGGTTGTTAGGTTAACACAAATACGATAACTCTCGATGCAACGACGTTTTCTCACTATATTGAGTTTCTCCGTGTGTCATCTATAGCAGAGATGAACGCGTATGAAATTACTGTCTGGAAAGCGAGTTTGTTAAGAACCAAGCCAGTCTGATCTTTGGGAAAGTAAATTATACATCCGTCCAGACACTAGTCCTAAAGAAAATGTTTGGCCAAGACCGAGAAGGCGTAAATAATGTATTAAAGTCATGGATGTTGTGTGTCTAGTGAGACCTTTCACACATAATATTAGCGTGTGGGTTCTCATGGTGAAGTCGCTCTCTGCTCACCCGGTGATTGATAGCTTCTGAAGGATGCAGGAGTGTATTTCAGGGGTTCTCATAGTGGCAATTCATGTTGTATCGTGCAACGCATCGTTTGTGAAAGGCTCTTCTTCTTCTTCTTCTTCTTCTTCTTCTTCTTCTTCTTCTTCTTCTTCTTCTTCTTCTTCTTCTTCTTCTTCTTCTTCTTCTTCTTCTTCTTCTGTTTGTTCGTGTTTCTCCTTGTTATTGTTTTTGTTCTACTTCTGTCACTATCCTTCTTATAGTAGTTATTCTCCCTTCACCGCATCGTTTGTGAAAGGCTCTTCTTCTTCTTCTTCTTCTTCTTCTTCTTCTTCTTCTTCTTCTTCTTCTTCTTCTTCTTCTTCTTCTTCTTCTTCTTCTTCTTCTTCTTCTTCTTCTGTTTGTTCGTGTTCTCCTTGTTATTGTTTTTGTTCTACTTCTGTCACTATCCTTCTTATAGTAGTTATTCTCCCTTCACCGTCTTCTTATCTCCCCCTCCTATCAAGTGTGTATGAGTTGTTAGATTTCACAGCCCAGGCTTTCAATATTATGAGGACACCTGTATCTGTGTGGGATTTTCCTTTCGTGGAGGTATACTCCAGAGATTTCCTTCTCGAAAACTGGGACCAGATTGAGATCTCTCACTATCTCCAGTGTCACTGTCGGTTCCATAAACGATGAACGGTAATTTTAGTGGCGGACTATTGTGTTGGCAATCTGGCAGTGGCCTTATGCATGTATGTATGTGCGTATTGTCTGTTTCTAGGAACTACTGTCTGTTTTACTTTTCACACGCGAGGAACATTTTGTGTGATATTCACTAGCACAGGCACGGAGCATTATGGGGATTGGGGGAGGGGGGACCCTTTGCGGGGAAGTCGGAACCGCGACTAACTCCTTACTATCTTCCTTACAACTGAACCTGGAGCAAATATTAACAACTGGTTGGTTGATTTGTTCACTGGTGATTCCTCTGAGAGACTTGAGTTTTAACTCTTTAAGCGCGATGCATTGCCGTTAATATATTTTAGAACTAACCAGGGATTACTTTCTATCGATATGACTAGTATAGAGACTTCCTTCCCGACCTGGTACCAAAGTAGCTTCGCCCTGTAGACTGCTGCAGAAATCTCCTTTCCCTGTTCCAACTAATATTGTGCAAGACTGGTTATAGAACTTCACCTCAGCGGAGACGTATAATAGGATATAACCTGGTCCAGATTCGACACATAGGGACAGGTTGATATTAGTCATGGATTCATGTTTCCTCAATAGACTTTATGTATTTTATTGTCAACAAACTTCAACACAATGCCCATAACGACGTAACAACTGGTACAGTTTATGTGAAAATAAATAGAATTAAGATATCGAGAACAGATTCAAGAAATGTTTTGTATCAAGGCAGGGAAGTATATCAGTCTAAAAATGCTTGCAGATGACAACGGAGTCTGTTAAGAAATATGATATATTGCGCCTCTCTGCGAGGCACTTGATGATGGTGATCACGGTAGTGGTATGTATATGAGTGCACAAAATGCTGACAATTTGAAGAAAAGAGGATGTCATTTGAGACAGTTTGGGAAGCACTGATGTTCTCAGCCGAAATTTCTGCCACTTGACGTCTTTTATTAGACCAGTAATTGGATAGACAGCGTTTATCACATCGGTTCTGACATAAACAGAACTTGATTTCGCTGGCTTTGTGATCGAGCGTCGTCTACATACCTGCTATTATTACTACCATTAATAGTCTACACACGTTCTACTACTACTATTAGCTCCTACTACTACTGAGTTTACGGGACTGATTTTTGCGTAAGGGTTACCTTTACCTAATACCAGTATCCTTCGCCTTTAGTAGAACTCACTCCCACCTCTGAGGTACTTGTAATTTACTCCCCTATGTCAAGGAGAAAAGTCAGCGTTTAAATCCAACTGAACATGAATGGAATGAACAAACGTAATACAGTGGTCACCAGAGAAAGTATGTGTTTAAATTCACTAAGGGAATACATTGTTGTTTGATCACTGTTAGTTGCATATCCTTTGCAGGATGTGGCAGTCAACCCCAGCATTTTTATTTTGCTGTTTGTGATCTCGTGGCAAGTTTACGATCAGTGGTTTTCCTTCGCTTTCTCAACAATCGGCAGCCATACCATTTCAAATAACCAACACAAGGCGGTCTACTGCCATATCTCCCGCAGCTGTGTTTCTAACGCGTGATTACGAACTGCGTCCGTAACATCCAACGCCAAGTAACCGATGTTGTGATAACCGCTTGTCCAAATTCTCTAAGTTCTTCTAATTCACTAATAGCGATTTCATGTTACTCGGCGGTATCTTCTTTTCCCATTAGTTTGCAGTATTATCCGCTCCTCGTTTAGAATAGGTGACCGTTCTAAATAATTTCGTATGTGAATTCTGCTCTTTCTCCATCAAATATTCGTTCCATCTTTTTAGTGTAGAAACTTCTTCCATTATTATCTCTCCTGTCTTTGATTCTAGATATCATGTCTTTCATCTTATTAAATTGTGTTTATTGTCTAATCATTGATTTGTCAATGCACATATTTCTTAGCTTTATTTTTTTCTTTTGTGAACCGACTTACAGATGTCTTCAGTCATCAATTTATTCGTGGGTGTAAGTATTTTTTTCCTGTGACGAAGGACATTTTTTTTTTTTTTGACGAAGCACATTGAAATTTGTTCATTTATGTTGTATTTGAGGTACTATATTATTATCATTACATCGTTGAGATATACGGTGCACGATCGTCGTTTCCTGCTGTTTCCCACTATTTGGAGTAATGACTCCAAATCAGTTTACTCCACTCTGTCCCATCCTTTGCATTGTCCAGCAGCTCCCTCCCTGTCGTACTCCAGCTCTCCTGTTGTCACGACCTACTCCTGCTCTCCTGTTGTCACGACCTACTCCAGCTCTCCTGTTGTCACGATGTACTCCAGCTCTCCTGTTGTCACGACCTACTCCAGCTCTCCTGTTGTCACGACCTACTCCAGCTCTCCTGTTGTCACGATGTACTCCAGCTCTCCTGTTGTCACGACATACTCCAGCTCTCCTGTTGTCACGACCTACTCCAGCTCTCCTGTTGTCACGATGAAACTCCAGCTCTCCTGTTGTCACGACATACTCCAGCTCTCCTGTTGTCACGACCTACTCCAGCTCTCCTGTTGTCACGACCTACTCCAGCTTCTCTCCTTGTCATGATGCAGCCAAAGAATTTTGACTGCCTTAATCTGAAGTGAGTGGCCGCTTCTGTTTGTGAGTTAGCCTCTTCCAAGATATCTTCATTGCGCTTTTCATTGATCTCTGGTGTTGGCATCAACAACAACAAAATGTTGCGTATCCCTTACGGGGCGTAGCAGTCAACACCAGCATTTTTCAGCCGCTGTTGATGTACTAGGCAAGTGTTACGTTCAGTAGTCCTCCATGTCCTCTTACATCCCTCCATGTCCTCTCACTTCCCTCCATGTCGTCTCACCTCCATCAATGTCCTCTCACCTCCCTCCGCTGTTGATGTAATAGGCAAGTGTTACGTTCAGTAGTCCTCCATGTCCTCTTACATCCCTCCATGTCCTCTCACTTCCCTCCATGTCCGCTCACCTCCATCAATGTCCTCTCACCTCCCTCCTTGTCCTCTCTGCTCCATCCATATCCTCTCATCTCTCTCCAAGTCCCCACCCTCCTCCATGTCCTCGCACCTCCATCCATGTCCTCTCACCTCCCTTCATGTCTTCTCACCTCCCTCCATGTCCTATCATCTCCATCCATCTGTGTGTCTAATTCTCTTCTCAAGGAACTTTAGTTTTCCATCTATTCCATTTGCCCCGTGGGATCCAGAGAAAGGAGTTTATATTACCTGGTTTTCTCAATGGGTGTCCTGCTCCAACATCTCAACCTTAGCCTTGACACGCAGGAGCCTTGCCTTGTTCGCTACCTAATTATTCATTGTGTCTTACCGCTTGACTCGCTAGAATCTGTCTACCTGTCTACCTAATTTGTTATTCTGTCTTACCGCTTGACTCGCTAGAATCTGTCTACCTGTCTACCTAATTTGTGATTCTGTCTTTCCGCTTGACTCGCTAGAATCTGTCTACCTGTCTACCTAATTTGTGATTCTGTCTTACCGCTTGACTCGCTAGAATCTGTCTACCTGTCTACCTAATTTGTGATTCTGTCTTACCGCTTGACTCGCTAGAATCTGTCTACCTGTCTACCTAATTTGTGATTCTGTCTTACCGCTTGACTCGCTAGAATCTGTCTACCTGTCTACCTAATTTGTGATTCTGTCTTACCGCTTGACTCGCTAGAATCTGTCTACCTGTCTATCTAATTTGTGATTCTGTCTTACCGCTTGACTCGCTAGAATCTGTCTACCTGTCTACCTAATTTGTGATTCTGTCTTACCGCTTGACTCGCTAGAATCTGTCTACCTGTCTACCTAATTTGTGATTCTGTCTTACCGCTTGACTCGCTAGAATCTGTCTACCTGTCTACCTAATTTGTGATTCTGTCTTACCGCTTGAATCGCTAGAATCTGTCTACCTGTCTACCTAATTTGTGATTCTGTTTTACCGATTGGATCGCTAGAATCTGTCTATCTGTCTACCTAATTAGTGATTCTGTCTTACCGCTTGACTCGCTAGAATCTGTCTTCTTGTCTACCTAATTCGTGATTCTGTCTTACCTCTTGACTCGCTAGAATATGTCTACTTGTCTACCTAAGTTATGATCATGTCATTAATTAGTAGTCCTTCTATTCTGCACAGGCAACAGATTGTGTATGTGTGTTTATTAGTAATTGATGTATTCTTGCGAAGGTGCTCCTTACCCCATCCATCTCTCTTTCTCTCTCTTCTATCTCTCTCCTCTCTCTCTCTCTCTCTCTCTCTCTCTCTCTCTCTCTCTCTCTCTCTCTCTCCTCTTCTCTTCTCTCTTTCTCATCTCTCTCCTCTCTCTCTCTCGCCTCTTCATCTCTCTCCTCTTCATATCTCTCTCTCCTCCCTCCATCTTCGCTCTGTCCTCTCTCTCTCTCTCTCTCTCTCTCTCTCTCTCTCTCTCTCTCTCTCTCTCTCTCTCTCTCTCTCTCCTTTCTTTCTGATCTCCCCCTCTCTTCTCGATATATGTTAGCTCTCATCGCATTTCGTTTAGACTATGGGTTCCAGAGAAATGACGTTTTACTTATGCCCCCATCCGTACAGCAGTGCTGTTTTAACATTCCAGTGACATATTCTAAATTCGGTGCTAGTTAAGACCTTGGATCTTTTCACCAGGTCATGCTGGCAAGTTGGGTAACGAGCAGGCGGACACTTTGGCTGGATCTGCGTCTCTGGTCAGGGTCCTTTGGGATCGTCTGCATAGTGTGAAAGAACAGTACGGCATGATTGCTTGACCAGAATGGTGCGACCAGGAGTGACCAGAGGATCTGGCCGACACTCAGTTCCAAGAAGGACATATGGACACATAATCAGATTGCAGATAGTATCATTAGCATTGAGACTCTTCGCTGGTTGTTGAAGATGAGGATGGAGAGAATATATGAATGTCCAGCGTGCTGTAATGTCGATTCTTGACTCAAATTTGTTTTGGCAGTCACAAGTTTCATATTGCATTGACAATATTTATGATACGTCTTAACTAAGGGAAATAACATGATTTTCCGTAGTGTTGGCTGGTGTATATTTTGCTTACAGAGTACTACCAAAAATAAAATACAGTTGCTAATAATAATTTTTATATTATAATTTATAGTCGAATGAATTAAATGATTACAGTTTTATTTACATAATGTACAATATTTCAAGAGCTGTTTTGAAACAAACAAAGAGATACAATGTAGGATTCTTCTTAGACCAGAACAAATAAATGAAAATATTCCCATATTATCGATATACTTATCAATGTTTATAGACGGGGGATACCTGCCAGTCAGCCTTTCCCCGTAACAATGAAATATAAGTATGTGGTTCGAATTTCCGAGAGAGAACTGCCAAACTAGCGATGTTTGAAAACATTGTATTCCCCTAGTGAATTTAAACACAGAAGACATAAACAATATGCTGCACGATTTATTGCTTGGCGTATTTCGCTGCATCTCGTCAGGTCACGAAGATTATGCTAAGAATGATCATGCAAAGAGTTAGGAAGAAAATATAACCCTAAATAGGAGAAGAACAATGTAGGTTTGTAGAAGGCAAGGGTACAGTAAATGCTGTATATACTGAGAACAGTAATTGAACGTTCTATAGGAGTAAACAAAGATCTATATCTTTGCTTTATTGACTACACAAAGGTTTTCGATAAAGTGAGACATGTCGATATGATAAGGAGCTTAAAGATCTACAAATTGACGGAAAAGACCTTTTTTTTTTTTTTTTTGCATATCCTTTACAGGATCGAGGGGAACAGACCAAGAGGAAGACCGAGAGGAAAATACCTGGATGGCTTGGCCACATGGCATGGACGAGACAGAAACAATGAGCTGATCCACGACACTGGTGATCGAGTGAAATGGCGAGTCATGACCGCCCACGCTTTCCGGCATGGCACATGATTGATTGATTGATTACAGGACATCGCTGTCAACAGCAGCATCTTTCAGCTGTCTGTTGATTCCTTGGCAAGATTACGCTCAGTAGTTTGCCATTGCTTTCTGAGCGGCCGGCTCAGTATCCCGCAAGTCACCAGCGGGGGTCGAACCGCTCCCAGTTCTCTCTCGTTACGAGACTCTGCGTGATAAACGGGATTACGGAGAAAGTGGTGTAACCCCTCAGCTAGAGAGACCGGCCGAAAAGACCTTAGACTTGTTAAAAACATATACTGGAAACAACAAGCTGCCATCAGTATTGATAATGATGTAGGTCGATACCAGCCTATTAAAAGAGGTGTGAGACTAGAATGTGTAATGTCTCCAGATCTGTTTCACCTGTACAGTGAAAATATTTCCAGAAATATAGAAGATATGGAAGGAATCAACATTGGAAGAGATACATCAATAACATTAGGTATGCAGATGATACAGTCTTGATGCAGACAGTGAGCAGAAACTGCAGCATTTAGTAGATGCGGTTGTTGAAGATTGTAAAATTAGGGTTAGAATTAAATTGTAAGAAAGCATAGATTGCGGTCCTCACCAAGAAGGAGGAAATACCACAATGTAAATGGGAATATTCTCAAACAAGTGAATCGCCACAATTGTCTTGGAATATTCATAACGTCTTTTGGTAGACGTCTCTTTTAGAGATTAGAACAAAAATTGCCATGGCAAAGGTAGCCGTTTGCAAGATGGAAAATTTACTGACCAATAAAAAGATGTCATTTGCAACGAGAAAAAGAGCGTTGAAGTACTACATAGAACCTGTACTTGTGTATGCATGTGAAGTATGGACAATGAGAAGACAAGCTGAAAAAACATCTAATGGCTTTGGAAATGTGATTTCCAAATTTGATTAAGGAAAATACAAAGAATACAATGGGCAGAAAGAAAAACCAATGACCAAGTCCTACACGAAACATATGAAAACCGTAAATTGATTAGAGAAATTTTACGTATAGTCACTATTTTTTGTCACGTTATGAGAAGAAATAAATTGGAAATCTTGGTGAACATTGGCAAGATTGAGAGGAAAGGACAAAGGGGAGGCAGAGAAATAAATACCTGGATGACTTGGCCACGTAGCATGGTCGAGACAGGAACAGTGAGCTGAATCACGACTCTGATGATCGAGTGAGATGGCGAAACATGTTCGCCCACGTTTATCGGTATGGCACATGATGATGGGGATTTCGCAGTATCTCGTCAGATGCATAATGTAAAGTTATATGTCATATGAAGTAAATAAATGAATAATCATCATGTGACTATTAGTATTAAGAGTTATCGCTGGATGCTGAAGATGCAGACGTGGCGCGTTTGGTTATGTCCTTTTTGTTGTGATGTCGGTTCTTGGCTTAACTCAGCTTTCTCTGCCCTGTCAATGTTGGACAATCCTGCAACGTGATAAATGAAAATGATTCGTCTTTTCTCCACCAATCGTTGGAATGGAATGAGTGGGATAGGGTAGGGAATGAGGGGTGTCTAAATACAACATTTTGAAATTATGTAAAAGTGCTTCTTCTTCTACAGTCCATTACCGTGTGGCGTTGGTGATGACATCTGTTCACAATCTTTTGACCCGTGTGTTGCCAATCATTTCTGATACCTATGTTTCTCCATTCCATCATGTCAAATTGTCCAGCATCTTCCATTTTGATCTCACATTGCCTGTCCTCTACTCCAGTTTTCTTGTTGTCACGACCTACTCCAGCTTTCCCGTTGTCACGACTTACTACAGCTCTCCCGTTGTCACGACCTACTCCAGCTCTCCTGTTGTCACGACCTACTCCAGCTCTCCTGTTGTCACGTTCTACTCCAGCTCTCCTGTTGTCACGACCTACTCCAGCTCTCCTGTTGTCACGACCTACTCCAGCTCTCCTGTTGTCACGACCTACTCCAGCTCTCCTGTTGTCACCACCTACTCCAGCTCTCCTGTTGTCACGAACCTACTCCAGCTCTCCTGTTGTCACGACCTACTCCAGCTCTCCTGTTGTGACGACCTACTCCAGCTCTCCTGTTGTCACGTTCTACTCCAGCTCTCCTGTTGTCACGACCTACTCCAGCTCTCCTGTTGTCACGACCTACTCCAGCTCTCCTGTTGTCACGACCTACTCCAGCTCTCCTGTTGTCACCACCTACTCCAGCTCTCCTGTTGTCACGACCTACTCCAGCTCTCCTGTTGTCACGATGTACTCCAGCTCTCCTGTTGTCACGACCTACTCCAGCTCTCCTGTTGTCACGACCTACTCCAGCTCTCCTGTTGTGACGACCTACTCCAGCTCTCCTGTTGTCACGATCTACTCCAGCCCTCCTGTTGTCACGACCTACTCCAGCCCTCCTGTTGTCACGACCTACTCCAGCTCTCCTGTTGTCACGATCTACTCCAGCTCTCCTGTTGTCACGACCTACTCCAGCCCTCCTGTTGTCACCACCTACTCCAGCTCTCCTGTTGTCACGACCTACTCCAGCTCTCCTGTTGTCACGACCTACTCCAGCTTTCCTGTTGTCACGACGTACTCCAGCTCTCCTGTTGTCACGACCTACTCCAGCTTTCCTGTTGTCACGACCTACTCCAGCTCTCCTGTTGTCACGACCTATTCCAGCTCTCCTGTTGTCACGACCTACTGCAGCTTCTCTCCTTGTCATGATGCAGCCAAAGAATTTTGACTGCCTTAATCTGAAGTGAGTGACCGCTTCTGTTTGTGAGTTAGCCTCTTCCAAGATATCTTCATTGCGCTTTTTATTGATCTCTGGTGTTGGCATCATCGACAACAAAATGTTGCGTATCCCTTACGGGGCGTTGTAGTCAACACCAGCATTTTTCAGCCGCTGTTGATGTACTAGGCAAGTATTACGTTCAGTAGTTTGCCATTGCTTTCTGAACGATCGACTCCCATACCAGCATGTTATAACACAACGCGACACGGTCTGCTGCTAAAATCGGTTGCAGCTGAGCTTCGAACGCCTGGTACCCGGCTCGAACCGCGTTCGCAGGCCTTTAGCCACGGATCCGGTGTTGGCATCATGCGTCCATAAAATCTATCTCTGAAACTTCAACATAACTCCTCACCAGCTTAAGATGGGTACCAGAAAATGTCTTGGGAAATAAAGAAGGTCGGCATGATACCGACCACATCCCCCACCGAGCACCAATTAGTCTATACAAATATGGGTCCAGTACCATACATCCGATACGGCTTAAGGAGTGTAAACGTGTCCTTTACTTTGTTTACTTGATTACGTCTCGCTGTGTCTCGTCATGTGTATACTACAGCAACAAGTTCCACATATACTGACGTAAAGAATCCTATTAACTGAAATACACAAAACATAATCTCCATGCTTTACTGTTGGAGTGACTTTGAATGATCTTCGACTATTACTATTGTTGATGAAATCTCATAACCCGGAGACTTAATGTAGTATGTTTCGTGATATGTGTGACCATACGACACGATCTGACTATTGAAGAAGGTTGACTACTAAAGCCGATAAAGCAAAAACAATGGAAATATTTTAGTCACTTGAAACGTCATGAAAGTTTGGACAGAACGATCATTGGGCGTATATACTTGGGAAGAGAGGAAGAGGAAGGCAAAAGAGAAGATGGGTGCAGGATGTGACATAATATCTCCAGATGGGTGTATCGGACGCGGCACATCTTGCTTATGAACGAGATGTTTTCCGGGAGGTTGTTATGGGAGCTAGGTTCTGCAATCTGCAAGGGACATGCTACTGAATGAATAAATTAATGAATGAAATGTGTGTTGATGGAAAACATTACCTGACGTCATATCTCCAGTATGCTATCTTCTTCTTCTTCTTCTTCTTCTTCTTCTTCTTCTTCTTCTTCTTCTTCTTCTTCTTCTTCTTCTTCTTCTTCTTCTTCTTCTTCTTCTTCTTCTTCCTCCTCCTCCCCCCCCTCCTCCTCCTCCTCCTCTGCTTCTTCTTCAATGTTCCTCTTCTTCTTCTTCGTCAGCCTTTCTTCCTCCTACTACCCTCCTCCTATACCCTGCCTTCTCTAGACAACATACACATATAATTACCCCACTGGAATTCGAACCTGTAACCTTCAAATGACTAAAGTATCAACTGTACTTCAACGGATGACCAGCTAGACACCCAGTGTCGTGCGTCGAAGTACACGTGTTCCTTCAGTGAGGCGCTGGCGTCATTTGGAGGTGACAGGTTCAAATCCTAGTGGGTGTAACTTTAGCTTTTTCGATTTTTATGTTGACCGGTTCCCCGGTTACGGAAACAATTCTTGATCCCGCATACCGCGCTCGAAACACAGCTGCGTGCGATTTTAAAGCAGACCGCCTTGCGTTTCATACAAATGTATGAGTGCTGGTTGTTCAGATAGCAATGGCAAACAACTGAACGTAAACTTGCCCATAATTCACAAACAGCCAAATACTGCTGGAATTGACCGCTACGTCCTGTAAAGGATATGCAACTGATGTTGTTAAGTGTATCCTGTAATCTCGCTTTCTTTCTTTTACTACGTTGAGCGTCAAACAAAGCACGTGCATTCATTTATGAACTATCTTAGAGGCCTCAAAGAGTTTCCCAATTGATATTTCTGGGAACAGATGTTGGCCGTGTCCCACTACTCCGACGTCTCACAGACAGAGATATGACACAGAAGAAATAGAAGTATGTACTGTGTAAACAATTCATAGTTTGTCTCTTGTCCATCTCACCAGTTCTGAAGGGTGTGCCCGCGTCCTGTGAATGCCAAGACAGGACAAAGGTTGTCTGCCGAAGTAGGACCCTGGTCAGCGTGCCAACTTCCTTAAGCAACAGGACCACTAGTCTGTGAGTAATCCGCATGTTCCAGGACCTTCGCTATTGTTTGCATTCCTTCTTTATGCAATCTGTTTTTGTTTGTTGTATTTTTTACGTCCTTGTTTTCTTAATTGACACATTATTTTTTTTACAGTTCCTTCCTTCCTTCCTTCCTTCCTTCCTTCCTTCCTTCCTTCCTTCCTTCCTTCCTTCCTTCCTTCCTTCCTTCCTTCCATCCTTCCTTCCTTCCTTCCTTCCTTCCTTCCATCCATCCATCCATCCTTCCTTCCTTCCTTCCTTCCTTCCTTCCTTCCTTTCTTCCTTCCTTTCGACGCTGTAGAAGCAGATTGAAAGATTTCGAATTTTTAATTTTTAAATTGTATTCTTATATATATATATATATATATATATATATATATATATATATATTATATATATATATATATATATATATATATATATATATATATATATATATATATATCCCGAAAATCCCTTAAAATGTCCAGATTGCTCATAAGACAACACTAAAATAAGCAACTAGGTGATCCCCTTAATTAAAATATAACGGATCATGACACAGCAGAGAAAATAGAAAGGCCCCCTACAAGAACAACCATGTACAAAAAGAATCAGCAAAGCAGTAATAAAAAACAAATGTGTATAAGCCCGACCATGTGAACGATGGACAAAGGAAATAACTGCGTCCATGGGAATATCGATACTTGAAGCCCGTAAACGGGCACTCACCCGCTGTTTATAATTCACCTCGACACCGCAAGGTACAAGAGGAATAAGATGAGGTGAGATGAGATGAGATGAGATGAGATTAGATGAGATGAGATTAGATGAGATGAAATGAGTAGAATATTATATGAAATTATATAGGAAATTATGTGGTGGATAGGAACAGTCATGAATACCTTCAGATGGACAAGGCATCACAGAGATAAATAGCAGAACAGAGTAAGCAAAAACTGCAATATATCAAATGAAAAAAACATTGTATTCACTAAGTCATTGTCATTGGAAGTTACAAAAATAATACGTGCATGTTACATAGAACCAGTTCTAAAAACGGCTGCTAATCCTGGACAATTAGTAAACAAGTTGAGGAACGGGGATTGGGGGAGTGGAGGGGGAACCGTGGAGGCTGTGGAGATCTGGTTTTATAGAAGAATGCTGACAATTCACTGGACAGCCAAGATCAGTAGTCTGGAAATGTTGAGGCGGGCTAAGTTACAAATACAAATTATCACAAACATCACAAAGGGGCAGTCTCACTTTTAGGCCACATTATGAGAGGTAAACTGGAACATGTTGTGACAGCCGGAAAGATTTGTGAACAGAGTGTCGTGTCCTCCTTTAAAGTGTCGTCCCTGGAGTGAGGAGAGTCAACACCCACATTATAATACTTTTCTTTCCTATCAATATCCTGGAGAATCCACCAGCTTCCGTCCAACACACTCCATCAGCCCGTGGACACCTTTTCCTATCACTCTCTCACTATCGTACTATGCCCCCTCTCATACTTCTCCAACGCAACATACTCAACAACTCTTGCTTCCAAAAAATTAATCAAGATTAATTTATTAAAAGAAAAGTGTAACGTATATGAGACGTGTATGCGAAGAAAATGTGTGTCGTGTATTCTAATGTAAATGTATATGTCAGCCTTCAAAGTTCAGGATCAGAGTCCACACATCATGGCAAGGATTACACGACATCACACGAGTCAGTACAATAGACCTCACCGAAGTCGTATCCTTCTCTCCAGACATGTCCTCCTCCAGGAGCTCTGATGACCATGATATCTGAATCCCATGTAAATATATAATCCGTGGAAAATACTATTATTGTTCCTAACACAACGGTTCCTATTAGTTTATAGAAATCTAAGATCTCATAATTCCTGCACAGTGAAAAATAATGGAACACTGTCTCATGAACATAACGTTTCTTCTTGCGAAATGTTCTGTATTTTCACTCTTAAACAGTCAATGTATCTAGACAAAAATGGCTTGCTTTATTCACTAGATATAGTCTGACAGTTCTGATTTCCTTGATACGTGGAACAACTACACTTCAATGTTTGGTTTCATCTAATGTGAACATCAGTTCCTACTGATCTAGCTCCACATGGGCTGAACATCCATCACTTCAGGTGTGTTAACGATTGGTATGCACTCATGTAGGATACATATACCATTAGGCTCCACCGAGCAATGTGTATTAACTTCTTCCGTTGCGAAAGTTGCTGGCCCATCTCTCTACATCATAATTTATCCGGGATCGGATTTTCATTGGGTCCGGGTTCTTCATTCCAACCAGAGGAAACCTGTAAAATAAATCAAACAACTGGTGATAGCCTCCCCGTCACTGATCTCTATTAGATGATCGTGGCCATCGGCCTCGCTCAGAAAATACAGTGATCCTACTCTGTCAGGGACAGATGACTCATCCCATTGGTTATCATCAGGCCAAGACAAGAAAAAAAAAATCAACAAACAGAATGCGGAACCCCGCCCACCAGGGACACCTACTGGAATATCCCAATTATCCCTCATCACTCAATTCTCAACTAGTAAAGCTTATCCACTCTTCACTAATCTATTTTCAACTAACAGAGCTAAGTATCACTCTCTAGTTTAGCTAGTTTTCCACTAACAGTGCTAATCATCACACTTTAGTTTTAACAAGGCTACAGCCTATATTAATTAGAACTAATTATAATAGGTTCTACCTTAGGCAAAACCGCCTCATTCCGGGATGGCTACTACACTTTGCCATAACGACACATGCTAGTTAATATTAAATTAATCTAACACTGTAGAGCCCTCCCACAAACACGTCCATCATAATCCACGGTTTTAGTTCAACTCCCCATCTCCAATCATGGTTTTTGGCAAAACCTAAAATTGGTCACGTGATGGTATTGGTGTCCTGTAGGGGTTATTTGGACATATCATCCATTGTCAAGAATCCATTTTCCCTGGCCTAGTCACTGTCAGAGTTGTCATCAGTTGTTTTGACTCCCACAACAAACTAACGAGTTACTGTATGATCCAACAACGGTTTTCCCAACAAGCTGCCAATCTTCTTGATGTCCGGAAAACTATAAATTGACAGACGGACTGTTTTCTTCCGAGCTGAGTACTTCCGCTTTCAATCCGACCTGTTTATGAACTGTCAAAGTGGTGTATTGACTCATCTCACCCACTTCCCCTACACATCTGCAGCTGTTAACTTTTCCCGACCTGTGATGGTTGACATCTGATTGCAACCAGGATCTGACTGGTTCTATCTGTATTCGAATGTTGATAAACTGTCAAAGCGATGCAGGGACTTGTCTCACTCACCACCGAGTGTTCCCAATCCGTCGACCAGATGTAAACACGTGCAGTTACATTTTCTGGATTTGTTGAAACAACCTTTGGCCTCGAACAGGCCGCTAATACAGAACGCCTTTATTCCCATCACGGTTAAATCACGTTGGTCCATCATGTGACACAGAGAGATACATGAAGACAGCGAGAGAATATTATTGACAAGCTTGTGTCATGGCACGGAATGGAGTCAGTACACGAATGATCTATGCCGTCGGAGATCACAATTTGTGGAGCGGTATGATCGCCCAAGCCAATCGGCATGGCACTGGATGCTGATCTAGAAAAAATGTTTAAATTGTGACCATATTAATCGGCATATTGTTTTGGAAAGAACAGTCATGGAAGGAGTGGTTCGTAGAGCAAGATGCCGGGATCGAATAGAGAGAAGATGGACACATGACACCTTGGGCATGATACTACATGAGGCAGAGCAACTGACAAGGGATCTAGACTCTCTCCTGCAGACTTTTATGATAGAGACCTTGTGCAAAGGACATGCTTGATGAGGGTGAAGTCAAATAACATACACATACACTGATCGGACCGCTAAACTCGGTCTAGTATATTCTTCTTATGTTAGTTGCATATCCTTTACAGGACGTAACCCAGCATTTTATGGCAATTTGTGATTTCTGGGCAAGTTTACGTTCAGGGGTTTGCCATTGCTTTGTGACCGACCGGCACTGATACCTTGTATGGAAACCAACGCAAGGTGGCCTGCTTCCAAACCTCCGACAGCTGTCTTTCCAAGGCTGTATGCGAGATTACGATATGCATTGTGACGCTTTTGCCACAAATCCGGCTGTGTACGCTAAATGTGGAAACCGGGGGGTGGGGGGGGGGGAGGGGGAGGGAGTTGAGCCAGAGGAATTAAGGCCACCTGGGTAGTGCAGGCGACGCGAACTGTGCAGATCAGGATTTTCTTTTTTTCTTTTTTGCTTCCAGACTGTAAAGGCTAAGCAACTAACGTTCAACTTATTTGAAACATCCAATCACATCCCAACAATTTCAGAAATTAAGATTACCCATTTCTGACAATTTGCCGTAATGACAGACGATTGTTTGTATAGTGTGCTTTAAAAACACAGAAAAAAAAGAAACAGAAAACAAGTACAACACATGGCGGTAGTGATTATGACTGATCAGACCAATTCGCGCTTTAAATGTACGTGCACAATGAATGCATGTGAACACATGGTTATTTTCACCATCACACACTATTTCATTCCAGATCATTTCCCACCATGCAACGCGTTCATTGGCGACTTGCTGCCATGGTGCAATATCAATGCCTGTATAAATCATGTCTCGCTTACACACATCTTTGCACAGCGTGGTAGAGGCCGACCCCAAGATCTTTTTCTCGTCTGTAATTCACTTTTTTTGTTTTTAAATGTCCTTTGGTATTCTACCATCATCCATCCTGCTAATGTAGCCTGTCCATCTAATCAAGCATAGGTTAAATAAGGTAGTCTTAAGATGCCACGGAGAACCACAGTAGTGTAATGGCCAGAAACTCGCCTATCGGTGCAGTTGTCATAGATTCAATCTTATAATATATATTGAAACATCCAAGTTTTGTGGACTTGTATGGCCATGAATCTTTTTTAACTGATTCAGTAACAAACAAAAAGTAGGTTTGGACCAAACATGGTACCCAATAAAATTAACAAGTATTATAATGGGACTTTCCGTTCACCCAGCATTTAAATTGTGGAAGATACCAGGGAACAAAACAAGCAACACGATGACCCTAGGATGGTGATATATCGTCCTTCTGTTCAATTGGGAGTTCACATTTGCGATATATTATCCCTCGGCACTTAATCACTTAATAAGACGTATAATTCAAAGCGAGAACAACAATGAAAACACGATAAACAAATGACATGAAAGCGAGAACAACAATGAAAACATGACAAACATATGACATGAAAATGAGAACAACAATGAAAATATGACAGACATGTGACATGATAGCGAGAACAACAATGAAACCATGACAAACATATGACATAAAAGCGAGAACAACAATGAAAACATAACATACATATGACATGAAAATGAGAACAACAATGAAACTATGACAGACATGTTACATAAAAGCGAAAATAACAATGAAAACATGACAGAGAAATGCATTGATCTTTTAGTGTATGAAATATATTGTTTCTTATTCAACAGACATCTGTCAGAGAACCCGATCAACAACATAAGTCGGGACCAGTTTCAGCTACTGCCGGAACTTCAAGACTTGTAAGTGTCACGCGAGCTGTCTTTGTTCGGTTACATTCTTGCAATTACCCAGATATGAGATACGGGATATTGGGGACGCGTATAAGTAATATGATTGACAAAAGATATGTTTACCGTCTTTTGCAATTTTTGCTCTACGTGGTCACAGCATGCGCCGTATGTGTTCACAGTATGTGCTCTACGTGTTCACAGTATGTGCTCTATTTGTTCACAGTATGTGCTCTACGTGTTCACAGTATGTGCTCTACGTGTTCACAGTATGTGTTCTATTTGTTCACAGTATGTGCTCTACGTGTTCAAAGCATGCACTCTACGTGCTCACAATGTGAGGTCTACGTGTTCAGAGCAAGCGTTCTAAGTGTTCACAATAAGCGCTCTACGTGTTCACGGCATGTGTTCTACGTTATTACAATATGCACGCTACGTGTTCACAATATGTGCTCTACGTTATTACAGTAGGCACTCGACGTGCTCACAGTATGTGCTCTAGGTGTTTACACTAAGCGCATTACGTCTTCACAGTATGTGCTCCACGTGATCACAGTAAGCGTTCTACGCCTAGGCAGTATTCAAATAAAGGTTGTCCCATAGTAGATACTGCCGCCAAGGCGTGACGTGTTAGACCTTCACATATACTAGACCACCGAACTTGAGGTGAAGTGGTCAATTCCCTTCCTCGTTGCCTTCCCTTCAAAGACAAACCCCAGAACATGCAGTACATTGTCTGGTCCCACGCTTATAAGTATTAGTTAGTTGCATATACTTTTAGGGCAGTACAATCAACAGCAACATTTTGTTGTTACTGCTGTTTGCGATTACTTGGCAACTTTACGTTCAACGTATGCCTTTGCTTTCTAAACAGCCGGCACTCATACTATTGCATAAAAAGCAACGCAAGGCGGAATGCTGCCAAATGCTCGCAGCTGTGTTTCAACCCCGGTTTGTCGGATTACGACTTGCTTACGTAATCCCTTCGCCAGAGAGCGGTAAAATGGGTCGACCCCATAGCCGTGAGAGAGATTGATGTCCGCCCCTTGCTCAGATATTACCGGGTTCGTAACGTATAGTGCTGGGAATTTTCCCGAGAACACTTGGTATCTAATTATATCACACGTCCCCATGATCTGTTGGGTAGTGAGATTGGATAGAATAAGGGCCGAAATCAGGAGGTCCTGTATGCAAGTTGTGCATGTTAAAAATTCTATGTCAGTTGGAAATGGCAGATGAATCAATTATAATTATGATGGTGATGGTGATGGTGATGATATTGATGATGATGATGATGATGATGATGATAGAGAAGAAGAAGAACGAGGCGGAATAGGAGGGGGGGGGGGGAGAACGAAGAAGGGTGAAGAAGGGAGAAGGATGAAGACGAATAAGAAAAGGTAGAAGTAGAAGGACGAAGAAGAAGAAGGAAGAAGAGGACGGAAAGAGGAGAAAGAAGAAGGACAAAGAAGGACACAGAAGAGGGAAGAATAGAAAGAAATAGAAGGAGGAGAAGCAGAAGAAGAAAAAGAAGAATAAGAAGCAGAAGACGAAGAAGAAGAAGAAGAAGAAGAAGAAGAAGAAGAAGAAGAAGAAGAAGAAGAAGAAGAAGAAGAAGAAGAAGAAGAAGAAGAAGAAGAAGAAGAAGAAGAGGAGTGAAGAAGAAGAGAGAAGAAGAAGAAGGACGAAGAAGAAGGAAGTATAGAAAGAAATAGAAGGAAGAAGAGGAGGGCAGAAGAAGAAGGAAGAAGAAGAGGGAAGAGCAAGAAGGAAGAAGAACAATGAAGATGGAAGAACAGTGAGGAAGGAAGAAGAGGGAAGAAGAAGAGGGAAGAAGAAGAGGGAAGAAGAAGAGGGAAAAAGAAGAAGGAAAAAGAAAAGTGAAGAAGGAAGAAGAACAGGGAAGAAGGAAGAAGAACAGTGAAGAAAGAAGAAGAACAGAGAAGAAGGAAGACGAATAGGGAGGCATAGGAGAGAAGTAGAAGAAACATAAGAAGAAGGAAGAAAACTAGGAAAGAAGAAGAGGGAAGAAGAAGAGGTAAGAATAAGAAGCAAGAAGAGAGGAAGGAAGAAGAAGAATAGGAAGAAATAGAAGGAAGAAGAAGAAGGAAGAAGAAGAAGAAGGAAGAAGAAGATGGAAGAAGAAGAGCGAAGAAAAAGAAACAAAGGAAGAAGAAGAAGAAGGAATAAGAATAGGGAAGAAGGAGAATGAAAAAGATGAAGAGGGAAGAAGAAGAAGAAGACGAAGAGGACAGAAGAAGAAGCAGGAAGGAAGAAGAAGAAAGAAGACGGAAGAAGAAAAATAAGTTGCGAAAGCGTTCTGATGATTTCCTTTTTGCTTCAACATAGCAGTTGGGCACGACTTAATACCGTCAGCCTTAAGCCTAGGCAAATGAGGACGCTACCATTTGCCTCTAGCCTCGTAAAATAGAGACATTATGGAATCGTTACCTGTCCCCGTCGTTAGGAGAAGTTGACACACAAGAAAGTCTGCTTGCTATTTCGTCCCAGCCCAGTCCAACACTAGTACTGCAACAACAATTTATACTCTTAAAATTTGCCACCATAGACGGTACAAACAAGGCTCAAATTAAACAGACAAATTACGTCCTTAAGGTCACTTGCTTCACAAAGTTAGTTGCTTATCTTTTAAAGGACGTCGCAGTCAACCCCTGCATTTTTTGGCTGTTTGTGATTTCTTAGCAAGTGAACCATTGCTTTCTGAACGACCGGCACACATACCACTGTATGATAACCAACGCAATGCGGTCTGCTGCCAAATCACCCGCAGATGTGTTTGAAACGCGCTATACGAGATTACGAATTGTAACCGTAACTTAGCCACAGAGTCGGCTCACAAAGACGGACAAAATAAAACAATCAGGCTATATGGCTAACGTGCGTAGGTTAGGATAATACAAACGCTTGGGGATAGCTTCCAAGACGTGGAAATTACCCCTGACGCCATTAGAAGGTCTCAGACATCCTGGTAAAGCACGCTTCATCACGCTACAGCCTCGTGATCGATCGGGTCGTTCGTTACGAGTCACGGAACGAGCGTCAACAGTGTTCAAATTTGCCAAGTGCAAAGGTTTGACCTGTGTTTAGGGTGTCGCAGCACGCTAGTGTCAGGTTATGAAGTAACAGGTACTTGTTGTCTGCACATAGTGCATGCTGGGTTAACATTAGCAGGCACGAAGATGTTGAGTTGAGCTGAGTTGTTGAGTTGAGTTGAATTGTTGAGTTGGTTTGAGCTAAGAACCGACATTACTGCATTCAGAACATTCCCATACGCGCTCCGTCCCCTCGTTCAACAGCCAGCGAAGAGTCACACTATTAACTGTCCCCACCGCTATCTGATTGGAAGTTTTCGTCTTCCCTCTCAGTTTTGTGATTCTTCCAGAACCCCTGTCGATCCTCCGCATTCTCATTCTTTCCACATACGGGTTCTCAATCTGTCACTTCGCCTTCCCCACCTGGCCTCACAGTCGCACGACCACCTCTCCCTTGTCCGTAGGTAATCTACCACCAAAAGGTGCATTCGCTGCGAGCCTATCAGGCTGTTCATTCCCTCCGCACTCCCGCATGGCCAGGGCAAAATATCTAAACACTTCTCACAGTCTGTGTGACCTCTGAAGCGAGGTGAGCCATTCCAAATGAAACATTTCTTTCTCCGCCTTACTAAGCATACTCCTTGAGTGCATAGGCACGAAGATGTTATCAGATGTTTAAAAAAAAAGAAAGATTCTTTTTAAAAGGGAAAATAGAATACTGACATTATGCAGCGGGGAAATAAAAGATTATTCCTAAATAGGGAACATGTAATACTGACAATATACATCGGGGAAAATAAAAAGGTGTGTCCTAAAAGGGGAAAAATAAAATCATGGCATTTTACAGCTGGGGGAAAAAGTGTTCCTAAAAAGGGAAAATATAATACTGACAATTATACAACAGGGGAAAAACAATACAAGATTGTTCCTAAACAACATCAGTCTGGAACGCTAAACTAATTGGGTCACATTATCCGCCACACGGGCTTAAAAAGACGAGTAACGGCAGGCATAGTTTCTGTAAGTCAAGACAGGAGCAGACTCACCCGATGGCGAACACAAGAAACTAAAAACACCCCGGGCATTCAAATGTACGCGGAATAAGAACTGATGAAGGATCGATAGTCTTCTTGGGGGTCTGTGATGAGAGTCGCGTTGTGTAAAGTACTTGTTATCCGGGGTTTATGAGATCGCTAAAATGTGTCGTGAATTAATGGCCTTTTTCTATGGCTTGACGCGTGCTGCGTATATAGTGATATTTGAAATGTGTATACGCTATTTCACATTCCTTAGGTGACTATTTTAGTTAGTTAATTTTCTTCGTGGTTAGTTGATTAGATATTTAGTTTATGATGAGTTATTTAGCTAGTTAATCGGTCAGTCATTCAATCAATCAGCCAATCAGTTAATTAGTTAGTTAATCAGTCGGTAATTCAGTAGTTAATCAGTTAATCGGTCAGTCAATCAATCAGTCAGTCAATCAATCAGTCAGTCAATCAATCAGTCAGTCAATCTTTCAGTCAATCATAAATTAAGTCAGTCAATCAGTTAATTAGTCAGTAAATAATTCAGTCAGTCCGCCAGTCTGTCATTCAGTCAGCCAACAGATGATCATTAGGATCTACAAACTATGACATGCATTTCAGTGGCACCCCGTAAGGAGTTCTTGTCCACCAGCACCAATTTGGATTTGACGCCCTTGTAGTCTGGTCACAGTGGCGGAATCTCATCTCGTTTGCTCGCCCTGCGTCCCTGAAGGAGTTCAGGGTGTCAGCCTGGTCCATTGCTCTTCCTCTCCCCACAGCAGCCAAGCCTGCAAGCGTACCTGCTGGTTTGTTTCCTCTTACACCTGAATTAGGGGTGGCTGAGTGGTTAGAGACCTCCTGTTTGCGGACGACCAAGCACTAATAGCAAAATCGGAAGCTGAATTACAAGACCACATGAATAGTCTAAACGAAATGTGTAGGGAACATATCATGAAAATTAGCACAAGCAAAACAGAGGTAATGACTATAACTAAAAAAGAACAAACAGCAACAATTCACCTAATCGAACATCCCTTGAAACAAGTAAAGAGTTTCAAGTACCTAGGAAGTATAATATCATCAAATGGCAGATCAGAAGACGAGATCGAAAATAGGTGCAATAAGGCAAATCAACTCATTGGACAAATGGCACCAATACTAAAGAAGAAACATGTATCAATAACTACTAAGAAAGCACTTTACAACACAATCTTCCTACCAACTCTGTGTTACCAATGCCAAACCTGGACAATGACAGAAAAAGAGAAAAGAAAAATCACGACAACAGAAATGAGGTTCCTGAGAAGAATACTCAACGTATCAAGAAGAGATAAGATCAGAAATGAAGAAATCAGGACTAAAGTGGGGGTTAAAGCAGCACTAGATTTTATTAGAAAGCAGCAAGTCAAATGGTTTGGCCATGCAAGTAGGTTACCAGTCAACAGCATGCCACAACAAGCAATGATGTACAGACCAGATGGAAACAGAGGAAGAGGCCGACCACGTAAACGTTGGACGGAGGGAATAGCAGAATCGATGGGAATGTCGATATACGAAGCCCATAACCGGGCACTCTCACGAAGTTTATACTTCACCTCGACACCGCAAGGTAAAAGAGGAACATGATGAGATGAGATGAGTGGTCTCCAGGTATGGTGTCCGCCTCGAGTGCTGGAGATCCCGGGTTCAGGCACCGGTGAGGGCCGGGATTTTTTCACAAGGATTTCTAGTAACAAAATTTCCCCTGGTCTCTGGGCAGTGAGATCAGACGCCTGTGTGTATTGTTGCGCACGTAAAATATCTATTGGCAGTTGGGAATCGAAAAAAGTTGCCCTGGCAAAATTTCGAGTTAAAAATCTACCCAAAGTATTTCAAGATCCTCTCCGGTACTACGGAGTTCGTGCACTGAGCTGAGATTCTCCGGACTCAGGCTTGAGTTAGGAGTATAGCGGAGCACTTATGGGTTACATCCGTGTGCCGTGATGTTCATCCGTCGACTAAACTAAATTAAACTAAATTAAACTCCTAAGTACCTCAGCCATAGCAACAGAAAGATGTTAGCTAGTCTTGACCTTCTCAGAGATTCAAGCCATTGCCTTCTGCCCCAGCCCATCTCTATGTTACTTAGCATACTCATCCGACCTTGAGAAAATATGTAAGGGTAAACGTTTATTCTGACTATGTAGGTCAAGGTAGTAAGTAAAGCAATATGGCTCGTAACACATACCTTCATTCGGACATGATTAATTAGTATCTCAAAAAGTATGCTCAGGAAGACAGAGATGGGTTGGATCCTAAGACAGTGGTTGATGTCTCTGGGGTGTTCATTTTCGTGCCAGGGAATGTGGGTGTACAAGGAAATGAGCAGGCCGACAGGCTTACGGGTAAGGTTACTGTGGATGGCGGACGAGCCATGGACCAGGCTGATATACTGGGTGCGCAACAAGAAGTAAGACTATTGCGAGAACCAAGTGATGACTGTAAATCTACAAACATGGTCATACTGCGAGAATAGCAAGTTAAAAGACGTATGGCCAAAAAAGAACACAATGCAGGAAGTCAAAGAAGATTAATAAACCAACACAGAACTGGTGTCATTAGCCACTATACGCTGCGGGATTTACTGAGGGGATCCGAGCACTTATGGACTGAATGGTTCGATGTGCAATGAGGATTATCTGTCGACTAACTAACTAACTAACTAACTAACTAACTAACTAACTAACTAACTAACTAACTAACTAACTAACTAACTATCTGGCTGGCTGGCTAGCTGGCTAGCTAACTAACTAACTAACTAACTAACTAACTAACTAACTAACCAACCAATCAACCAACTAACTAACTAACTAAACAACTAACTAAATAACGTTTGTGTGTCCAGCCACTCTGTTTCCTTTGTTATTGCAACACCCAAAACTCCGAGGAAAGGCCAGACAAACACATAATTAGACTGCTACTGTTACCATTATTTTAGGGACTCTTCTCAGGCTGTTGCAGATGAGGACGGAACACTTATGGGAATGTCCCAAGTGCTGTGATTCCGGTTCTCGGCTCAACTGAACTCAACTCAACTCAACTGCCATGATCTCCATGGCTAAACTACTCATAGTTACGGTCAGTAACAATTGTCCTTCTTTACTTCCACAAAGTTTCTTAGTACACATCCTAAACCTGGGAATCCAGATTAGGTATAAAACTCCGATTCAATGGGGATTCGAACACAAGTCAACCGTATCGGCTGACAAGTGGCTGTTGTGTTCATCTCTGCTAAAAGAATGACCTCAGACAATACCATCAGAAATGGCATTCTAGTAATTCATCATCTGCCGTTTTTATCTTCAAGCGGGGAGTTATAATTCGCGCTCCAGCGCCCGATGGGTAGCACTGGATAGTGTCATTCCGTGTGATTGCACAATGTCGTTGTTGTTGTAAATCCATTCTCTTCTCGGGCGTCCTCTTGCTCTCGTAGCAGATCTTCTTTGATGTAGCGCCAGTGCTGGTAGTTGATGGTGTTGCATTCTAAGGAGATGGCCGAACCATTGGATTTTCTGTCTATCAATAAATGTGACACAAGTTTTCGATCCCACTGTCTGTCCGATAGCATCTTTCTGTTACCCAGTCTCAGATAGTTCAGTTGGCAGCTTTCCTCAAGCATCTCATCTCGCAGGTGTTGATGCGAGATGCTCGAGGAGAGCACGTATATTGAAAAACATAGGATCAAATGGTAATAGACATGTAGCATGTAGAAAACTCAGTGCTAAATGTACAATCCATACATTAACATGTAGAAAACTCAGTGCTAAATGTACACTCCATACATTAACATATAGAAAACTCAGTGCTAAATGTACACTCCATACATTAACATGTAGAAAACTCAGTGCTAAATGTACACAACATGCATCAACATGTAGAAAACTCAGTGCTAAATGTACACCCCAAAAATAACAATTTAGAGGTCTACGTGGATGCAGGGCTTAATGCGCTTTCAATTAACTTCCTGTGCGCTGATGGCGCGGTAAACATCAGTCAGTTGGACATCAACTTTGACTTCTCGTTCAGAAAGCAATGACAAACTAATGAGCGTTAACTTGCCTAGACAATCAAGCTGGAGTTGGGCTTGACTGCAACGTCCTGCAAACAAGGAAAGTTAGTTGCATATCCTTTACATGACATCGCAGTCAACCCCAGCATGTTTTGGTTGTTTGTGATTTTTGGCAAGTTTAAGTTCAGTAGTTTAACATTGCTTTCTAAACGACCGGCACTTATACCATTGCGAGAAAACCAACCTAAAGGGGCCTGCTTCCAAATCTCCCGCAGCTGTGTTTCTAATGCGGTATCCGGGACTGTGAACTGCGTTCGTAATCATCTTTATATATGAACAAGTACAACATGTAGATAGGAAACTAGTAAATATTCGTGATGAAGTAGTTTCTCATCTCACATACTTAGTCATGGCAGTTGTTTCTTTTGCAGATACATGAACCACGCCCTGGTGACGACAATCGCTCCTGGTACATTTACACGGAACCGCAAGCTGAGAAACCTGTGAGTAGAACATATCACATGCATACCCACACATTCAAATACATGAGGCCCTCACATAAACACATCAGCCATTCATGTGTGGTGTGCATAGTAAAGATTGGCTGCAATAGTTCTCATTTACTTTTCCCATTGCTAATAACAATTGCTACATCAATAATTAATATTAGTGAGTCACGTGTTGTCATGATTTGTGTACATTTCCCATGCTTTAATCAATCATATTTTGATATTGTTATTGCTGTTCACAAGAAAGAGACAAACAGCTTTCTTTAGTCATGTGATGAGAAGAGAGGCATTGGATAACATCGTGACAACTGGAAAGATCGAGGGAAAGAAAGGCAGAGGCAGACCAAGAGAAATGATCCTGGATGGATTGGGACGGTGGCATGGAGGAATATCATCAGCAGAGTTGATCCAGAAGATCAAAGACCGAGATCTGTGGAGAGACATGAACGCTTGCACCAGCCGGAATGACCCTTGATGATGATGACGTGAATTAAGGATGAAATCATGTATGAGAGAGAGAGAGAGAGAGAGAGAGAGAGAGAGAGAGAGAGAGAGAGAGAGGGAGAGAGAGAGAGGGAGGGGAGAGAGAGCGAGAGAGAGAGAGTGAGAGAAAGAGAGAGCGTGAGCGAGAGAGCAGAGAGAGAGAGGGGGAGGGGGAGAGAGAGAGAAGGAGAGAGAGAGAAAGAGAGAGAGAGAGAGAGAGAGAGAGAGAGAGAGAGAGAGAGAGAGAGAGAGAGAGAGAGAGAGAGAGAGAGAGATCAGAAGGGCAGAATATTAGACATTTGTTCGTTCTTATTGCATTTGGAAAGTTTCATAGTACAGAAAGTCTTTACATTTAGCACACGCAAAAGCACAATCAGATTGAAAGAGTTAACTATGACGGTATTTTCGAGATCACACGAGAACACGCTGATGTCAAAACGTCTTTGCTTGAATGTGAAAGAGAATGGCGTGCATTCAGGTACGGGTGAGCTTAGCGGCAAGACCTAGACCAGTCGTTCTCAACCGGTGGGGAATTCCCCCCGCCCCCCCCCCCCCCAGGGGGGAATTTTGCGGTTTCCAGGGGGGGATGAAGATTATTTCAATATTGCGTTAATACAAGAACAGATTACTTGATCTTGTTTTTCCCTTCATTCTTTACGGTTCTGTACGTCTAACCCTTCTAAAATTCATTTAATAAAGTAAGTAGACCCACAAATCACGTTTTATGTGGACGTGTAGACTTGTTTTAGTATGTGCTATTAAATTTAGCTTCAATTATTACGTATACTGTGTAGGGGCAGGGGGAAATTTTTAGGGAGAAAATACGAAAGGGGGGGGGGGAATGACGTTCTAAACATATGGTGAGGGGGGAAGAATGACATCCAAAAAATATGGTGAAGGGGGGCACGGGCCAAAAAAGGTAGAGAACCACTGACCTAGACGGTTTGACATCTGCAGAGCAAGTTTTACAATAGTATACACTAGTTATTACAGCAGCAAGCAGTAGACCTAGAAGTAGTGTCGCCAGACAACCTGAGTACGACACACATACTACACGTGAGCTACAGTGGGTTGTCAGATAACCACTGACTGAGAGAGAGAGAGAGAGAGAGAGAGAGAGAGAGAGAGAGAGAGAGAGAGAGAGAGAGAGAGAGAGAGAGAGAGAGAGAGAGAGAGAGAGAGAGGGTTGAACGCCATGCGTACTGCCTACAATGATCAGTAGAATAAGCACCCTGAACGTATGTGAGTCGGACGCTGCTCGCTGGGAAGTGTGTATTTGTCATGCATCATAGTGGAATAATTAAAAATTATGAAGATCGTAAACTGATTACAGTCATTAGACGTAGGCAGTCAACATTTTTTGGGTATGTTATGAGAAGAAATGACTTGGAAAACTTGGTGACTACCGGCAAGATCGAAGACCGAGAAGTAAATACCAGGATGATTTGGCCACGTGGTATGATCGAGATAGGAACACAGAGCTGATCCACGACTCTGGTGATCGAGTGAGATGGCAGAACATGACCACCTACGCTTACCGGCATGGCACATGATTCATGGGTAGTGGAATAAAATACATGTGTCAGCTGCTGCCGCGTGTTGCGTCCAATACTTCAAAAACATCGGTTTTGTGCGCGAGTTTTGTGCGCGAGCCAAGTGAAAGAGAGGATATTTCATAAGTAACATACACCTGCCAGAAATCCAACCTCTAGACATCAGCATTACATCTCAGTAACCAGCCAACGGAGTGGCATGACAGGAAATCCATTTTTAAGGCTAATTACCATTACTTTTCTGGTTCTGTTATTCGCCTAACTCTTTTCTTGTCACTTTCTGTTGCAGTTATATCTATCATTTCTTGTAACTGTGTTTCATTTTCAGCGACCAAAACCATATCATCAACAACAACGTTATTTATATTATGCCCGTCAACCGATATTCCTACATGTCTTGTATGGATCTCATTAATTCTCTGTGCACATTGAACAGGCCGGGTGACAATAAACAACCCGATTTAGCACCTCTTCAATTACCTGGCTGTCATATTAATATTTTGCTTCGACGATAATAAGTTGGACATGGGGTGTTTGTCCTTCAAGAATGATGATGATCATTCATTTCATCCAGTGGGTTTGAAAGTTTGGAGCAGTGAGTTCTAAGATGGCTGGATAAAGAATAACATACGCGATGAATTAGATTAAAGTGAGGGGGAGTTACGCAATTCGTCGACCTCACTCTCTCGCCTCTCTCGAGTCCATCTGAATCCAGTGGCAAGTCAAGAAGACGACTGGAGACGAATACAGGTGCAGTGGATGACCAGGGCGCTCTACGTGCCCTGACATGCTCTTTACGCTCCACAACGCTTTGCAGGTAAACGCCGTCTTGCCCGTTAAAACATCAATGATTTCTTCCGCGCAGTCTGCTGAATCCTGTCTTCACATGCTGGGAACATGTATTTGGCTGAATCAATGCTGATATCTTTCTCAGTCTTTATTATGTGCTTCTGTTTATTCCGCTATGTTGCGTAGGTCACTTTAAGTCTCTAGTGAGGTCTTCCTAGTGACTGCCGATTCCATCGACGATGAACTGTGTTTTTCGTGGAGGACGTTTTGTGTTGGCATTCTGGTGGCGGCATTATGCACAATGTACCTGTGCGGGCTGTTGGCGTGCCGAGACTCCTGTCTATTCCATTGTTCACATGGGGCAGTGTGGAGAATTTTCTGTGATATTCACTGGCACAGGAACGGAGTATAATGGGGACAACTCGTTGCCGTAAAGTTGTAACAACGACTAACTAACTAACTAACTAACTAACTAACTAAGTCTCTACTGAGATAGGATTCTTGAGGAGAGCTGCCAACTATCAGGGGCCGAACAAGAAATGATGTTATCAGACAGACTGTGGGATCAACACTTTGTGTCACATATATTGAAAGACAGAAGATCAAATGATTTGCCCATCTCGTTAGAATGCAACACCATCAACTACCAACAATGACCCTACATCAAAACACTTCTACGAGAGCGAAAGGAAAAGGATTGACGACATCAAAGATATTGTACAATCACAAGTAATGATACTATACAGTGCCACCCATCGGGCACTGGAACGTAAACTATTCCTCCTCCCGATGCTTGACGGCACAAGTGAAAGATGATGATGATGATGATGATGATGATGATGATGATGATGATGATGATGACGATAATGATGGTGATTCTGTAGTTCATTAGCGTTGCGCACATTTTTATAGTGACAGGAGTATGATCCGATTTGATATATGCACCTGAGTTAAGTTATGTTATTCCGAAAGGTGTTTTAAAATATGAATTTAAATAATAAAATAATTAATTGGTTTTCTCTACCTATCTCCGGTGTCTTATCATGTCTACAATTTCCTAGGTTCATATTATGAACGTGTGTTAGGATAATGAGATAATTCTTGTCACAAAGGTGTATCATTTTCTCAACTGATTTCTGATTTCTATTCCTTTTTGCCCTACAATCGGCATTAGATAATTCTTATCACAAAAGTGTATCATTTTCTCCTCTGCCATTTTATTTCCTATTCCACTTTGCCCTACAATCGGCTTATATTTCATGTTGTCCTACTTCTGCGTCCATGTCCTTCACATAAGATAAGGTCAGCAACGTTCTTAAACTTCCGGTGTGCTAATGCCGAAGTAGCAGGTTCAACTCAGGCAGTGATGAGTAGGACTAAACTTTGGCATCCCGTCCTTGACTTGGGGGAGTAAATTACAAGTACTTCAGAAGTCGGAGTGGGTTCGCCTGCCTGAAAGCGAGTGACACTGGTAACAGGAAACGCAGGCGCATTCGGGAAAAGCCTTACAGTGTGCTTGAAGTAGTAGTACGTGTATGAAGTGCCCTTGAGGTCAAAGCGAGTGAACGGGGGAAAATATTTAAAAAAACAAATAAAAACATATAAAGATGTACAACATTCAGTATTTGCTTTAGTTTTTCATTGTATTCTTCTGGCTGTTCATCACTACGATCTTTTGCTGGCACATCTGTCTGTAATATTGTTATGTCAAATGTTCATGCCTTATTATGAACACAATCATTTTATCTGAACAGATTCAATGCCAAACAAAACGTAGGTGTGAAACAAACATGGTACACAATCACATGAACGCAAAACTCAGTCCTTTACTACTTTACACAGTGTGTAAGGACTACGCTCGAGTTTAAGCGAGCGAACGAAAAGAAGAACAAGAAGAACAAGTATTATAATGGGAATTTCCGTTCACTCAGCGTTGAAATTGTGGAAGATACCATGACGACTGTGGCGACAGAGTTACGGACGCAATTGGCAATCCCGCATACCGCGTTCGAATCACAGTTGCGGGCGATTTGGATGCAGACCGCCTTGCGTTGGTTTCCCATACAATGGTATGAGTGCTGGCCGTTCAGAAAGCCATGGCGAACATAAACTGGCCAAGAAATCACGAACAGTAAACAAAAAATATGCTGCAGTTGACTGTAACGTAATGTAAAGGATATGCAACTAACTAACCACGAAATATAACAAATAACACGATGACTATAGTATGGCGATATATCGTTCTTCTGTTCAAATTGGAGGTCATTTTTGGCGAAATATCCTGTAACAGTGAATTAATGAATGAGTACAGAATCCACACACATTTGCCTCTAAGTTTGTTCTAAGATAACTACACCTCTCTCGTGATGTTCTTGCCCAGAGTTCTTAAATATGTAATCTCTCTCCTAATGTACCTAGTTTCTGTCCCCTTAATCAATCAATCACGTGCCGTCTCTACAATGAAGGTTGGCTGACATGGATCTCCAACATTGTATGTTTCTCTAATCATGACTGTACATTCTGTCAGACTGTTGTTCGTCCATCTCTTGATGCCATCTTCCCATTTGTATCGTTGTCTACCTTTTGTTCACCTGCCTTCAGCCTTACCCTCCAATATGGTTTTATAAGAGTGTTATTTCTATTAACGAGGCCGAAATATTTCGCTTGTCTCTTTCATAAACTCTCTTTTCATTCCCAATTTTCTCCCTTTAAAATCCGATACTTCTAGAATATTTTGTCCTGATTAAATTAATGATTTCCTGTGGCTAAGGGGCTTCAACGTGTTTGAGAAATCCCCGACATAACGAGTCGAATGTTCGAAATCAGCTGCATGCCATTTGAAAGCAGAGTGCCTTGCGTTAATTTCTATGAAATGAGCCTTATTGGTTCAGAAAATACAAACAGATGTTAATAGCTCAAGAGAAAAGATGAGACATACAATTACAAACACGGACACAGCGTACACACCTTACAACGGGTTTCATAAAGGTGAACATAGATCACAGAGTGAATATTGCCCACCCCTCCCAAGTCCCCCCAGTCCCCCCTCCACCCACCCCCCCCCCATAACAAAATACAGTCTTATATATATATATATATATATATATATATATATATATAATATATATATATATATATATATATATATATATATATATATATATATATATATAAACTAACAAATAAGCATTCTAGGACAAAACAAACGACGTTTCGATTTTCAAAATCTTCATTAGGGACGGGTAAACACAAACAGATCTAAAGAAAAAAAAAAAATTATAAAATTATAAGATAATTTTAAAACACAACTTCTTCGTTGTCAAGAAGGCACCACTAAAGCTGAGTTCGGTTCAGATTTGGTCAAAAGGCACACAAGTTGAGTTCAGTTGGGTTTTTATTCAGAAAGCAATGTTAAACTTTTGAATGAAAAAAATTTATTTAAAAAATCACAAACAGCCAAAAAACCCTTTGGGGGTTTGATTGCGACATCCTGTATGAACATGCAACTAACCTGTTTAACTCATAGAATACCAAAATTCATATTCTTCGAGTCTGAAATAATACTGTAGAATTGTCTAGTTGATATAACGTCCGTACTGTTCACTTATCAGTTCTTAGACACCTCAGTGTACTTTTCAGGCATACACTACCGAAAAACTAACAGGAGAAAGGCGTTTGTGTGTCACGATCCAAGTGGGCAGCCACTTAGAGTGTCATGAAGATAAAGCTGATACAGCTGCTGAAGTGGGTATCATTTATGACGATCAGAAGCGTTCTTTTTGTAAGCCACGCCGATTCCAGTTGTTGATTATTAATATAGATCGTTTATGAGGAAGTTACGATGTGTATACTAATCTCAGATCCTTGGATAGGTCATCAAACCTTATCGGATAGTGTATCGAACAATAATGGGTCATCTTATATTGTAAACAATAGGCCGTTACTGGACACTTCCCTAGCAAATCTGCAAATATAAGAATACATTTAGACATTGAATTATGTAGAATATGAACATCTCTTTATAGACGTGGAAGGTGATTTCCCAAGCAGGTCTAGGTTTTTAAAAAAGGGCACATTGACAGATATTCTTCCAGACTTGAACCTTTCCCTGCTGCAGAGTAGGGGTGTGCAAGAACATGGACAAAAACGTGGACAAGAACATGGACAAAAACGTGGACAAAAAACATGGACAAGAACGTGGATAAAAACATGGACAAGAACGGTGGACACGAATGTCGATAAGAACATGGACAATAACATGGGACAAACATGGACATGGAACATGGACAAGAACATGAGCAAAAACATGACAAGAACGTGGACCAGAACATGGAAAAGAACATGGGCAAGAAACATGGACAAGAAACGATGGACAAGAACATGGACAATAGACCAATGACATGAACATGGACACGAACATCGACATAAACATGGACAAGAACATCTAAAGAAGGCACAAAACGTCCGCTACCGAAGACTAAACATATTAGCCTAATAAGGTCATCATCATCCATCCATTGCCTTGCCCACTGGCGATGGCGACCATGTTTCTCCTACAAAGTTGCGATCTCCGACGGCATGGATCACTTCGTCTGTTGACTCCCTTCCGTGCCATGTCACACGCTGTCGTCCTCTATCTCTCTTTCCACAAATCGTCCCGGTCATCACAACATGTTTCGGTGTTTTGTCTTCTCATAGTCTGGCCAAAAGAAATGATGATTCCATCCATCCATCATGTGCCATGCCGGTAAGCGTGGGCGGTCATGTTCTGCCATCTCACTCGATCAACAGAGTCGTGGATCAGTTCGGTGTTTCTGTCTCGACCATGCCACAAGGCCAAGCCATCCAGATACTTGTTTCTAGGTCTTCCCCTTGGTCTGTTCCCCTCGATCTTACCAGTTGTCACCAAGTTCTCCAAATCATTTCTTCTCATAACATGCCCAAAAAATTGTGACTGTCTACGTCTAATGTCTCTGATCAGTTTACGATCTTCATTTGTTTCTTGAAGGACTTGTTCATTGGTCTTTCTGGCTGTCCATGGTATTCTTTGCATTTTCCTCAGAAACCACATTTCTACAGCCATCAGATGTTTTTCAGCCTGGCTGCTCATTGTCCAAGCTTCACATCCATATAAAAGTACAGGTTCTATGTAGCATCTCAACACTCTTTTTCTCGTTTCAATTGACATCTTTTTATTGGTCAGTATGTTTTTCATCTTGCTAAAGGCTACTTTTGCCATGGCGATCCTTGTTCTAATCTCTTCAAGGCATCTCCCATCAGATGTTATTACTGTTCCGAGATAATTGTACCTATTCACTTGTTGAAGAATATTCCCATTTACTTGTATATTACACTGTGGTATTTCGTTCTTCCTAGTGACGACCATAATCTGTGTCTTTTTACAATTTAATTCTAACCCTTGTTGTTCACTGTGTGTAACAACCGCATCTACTAAATTTTGCAGATCCTGTTCATTGTCTGCAATCAAGACTGTATCATCTGCATATCTAATGTTATTGATGCATCGTCCCCCAATGTTGATTCCTTCCATATTTTCAATATTTCTGAAAATATTTTCACTGTACAGGGAAAACAGATCTGGAGACATTACACATCCCTGTCTCACACCTCTCTTAATAGGCTGATATTGGCTTACTTCATTATCAACTCTTATGGCAGCTTGTTGTTTCCAATATATGTTTTTTACAAGTCTAAGGTCTTTCCCATCAATTTGTAGATCTTCAAGCATCCTTATCATGTTGACATGTCTCACTTTATCAAAAGCCTTTGTGTAGTCAATAAAGCAAAGGTGTAGATCTTTGTTTACTTCTATAGAACGTTCGATTACGGTTCTCAGTATATACACAGCATTTACTGTACCCTTGCCTTCTACAAACCCACATTGTTCTTCTCCTATTTCAGGTTGTATTTTCTTCCTAACTCTTTGCATGATAATTCTTAGCAAAATCATCGTGATGTGACTCATTATACTAATTGTTCGATGTTGATCACATTCCAAGGCTCCTGATTTCTTTGGGATTGCAATAAATACAGAATTACATAACTCATGAGGTATATTTCCAGTATCATATATTGTATTAAGCAGACTGGTAACTTTATCTATTCATATTCTTCTAGAGCATTAATCATTTCTGTTGTGACGCTGTCTGGACCGGGGGTCTTGCCAGATTTCATATGATTAAGAGCATTCTGAACCTCCATCTTCAAAATTGTTGGCCCTTCATTATTATTTTGAACATCATACTGTTCGTCTCTGCTATCGTCATAAAGGTTTTTCACGTAATCTGACCATACATGTAAAATCTGATCTTTTTCTATTATGACTCTTCCATCTTTTGTCTTTAGGCAGCCTGCTGATGTACGTGTTCTTTGATTGGTAAGCTCCTGAATTCTTTTGTGCATTAGTTTCGCATTTTTACTGTTGTGTTGTTTTTCAATTTCTCTGCAATTTTTCTCAAGCCATGTTTCTTTTGCCTCCTTACATAAGGTTCTGACTTTTCTGTGAATTTCTTCATATTTGGCAGGATTATTTTTGTTCTGTCTTCTTAGATGTGTATAAGAGACAGGTCTTCTTGTTTCCATTAGTTGTAAAATTTCTTCAGTCATCCATGCCTTACGGCCCACTTTCTTTACTTTTGGAATAGTTTTTTCTGCTGCACAACTGATTGAATTCTTCAGCATTTCCCATTGATCATCTACATCTTGAAATAGGATCTCTAGATCAGACAATAAATCAAATTTGTTCTTTACTTCTATGTTAAAATTATCTTGTATTTCTTTGTCAGTTTTCAATTTGCACAAGTCATATTTAGGGTTTCCTGCTGTATACTTGACTTTCTTTAACTTTACCCTCAATGTGCCAGTAATTAATCTGTGATCACTGTAACAGTCTGCATTTGGAACTGTTTTTACAACTGTTAATGCATTTCGAAACCTTTTGCTTATCAGGATGTAATCTATCTGGTTTTTAATCCTGCTGTCTGGACTCCTCCATGTCCATAATCTTCTAGGATGTTGTTTAAACCAGGTGTTTCCTACAACCATTTCTTGTTCTTTTGCCCATTCTACAAGTCTGTAACCTCTTTCATTTCTCTCTCCCAAACCATGGTTGCCTACACTGCATCCATCGCTTTGCTTTCCTATTTTTGCGTTGAAATCACCCATTATGATATTTATTTCGGATTTTTTACAGTTCTTCAAAGCAGACTCCATGTCATTATAAAATTCTCTATACTTTCTTCAATGATTACTTCATTGTGATGTTTGTAATAAGCTGTCCTTGCTGACTCAGTGTAACTAAGCACATACAGTAGGTCAAATAGGGTTCAACTGATTACATGCAATGGGATAATTAATCGTCTTAAGCCACTTCCCATATCTGTCATGGGCTTATATATCGACGAAATGTTGTTATTGCGTTACAATACAACATGATTGTTATCATATTAACGACCGTAAAGTCATAACTGTGACACACTCCTACTTCTCATTTCATGTCATCCATATTTGTTTGGTCCGAACCTACGTTTTGTTTGGCACTGAATCTAACAGACATTTAAGTCCAAATAAACCGCTGAATATTTTGCATGACTTCCTATCATTTTCCAGATACTTAAACTTCAATTTGCTGATGAATTTTCACGACTGAAATCTTCTCGGCACAGAATGTTGTTCGGTGAGATGAAGTATGCGTTATAGTGTGTTTAATAAGCGTGTTTTAAATGTAGCTGTGCTCATATTATACATAAGTTATGTTGATTGGCTGGCTTATCCGGTTGACTGGATATGTGAGTAGTAGGTTAGTTGGTTGGTTGATTAGCTGATTAGTTAGCTGGTTGATGGGTTGGTTTGGTTGTCTCATTAGCTGAATGGTTGTTTGGAGAGCTGGTTAATTAGTTAGTGGTTAGATAGTTGGTTGATAGGTTGTTTAGTGGTCGAATAGCTGGTTGTTTGGTGGTTTGTTGGTTGGTGGTTGTTTGATTGATTGGTTGATTGGCTGGATGTATGAATGATTTGGTTATTGGTCAGTTGGTTGGTTGGTTGACTGGCTGGTCGGCTCGCTGGTTAATTTGTTGGCTGGCTGGCTGGTTAATTAGTTGGTTGGCTGGCTTGTTGATTGGCGACTGGCTGGCTGACTCATTGTTTGGCTGGCTGGCTGGTTGATTGGCTGGCTGGTTGATTGGCTAGCTAGCTGGCTGGTTGATTGGCTGGCTGGCTGACTGACTCGTTGATTGGCTAGCCTGCTGGCTGGTTGATTGGCGTGCTAGCTGGTTGATTGGCTTGCTGGCTGGTTGATTGTTGAGCTGACTGGCTGGTGATATACCGCCTGGCCGTTAGACAAGTGGTTGGCTAAATGATTGGTTGGCTGGCTGGTTGGTTGATGAATCCTTTAGACGACAGACAATTAACTTTCAAGTCTGATGTATTGGCATTCAGGCCGTTTGAGCTATGGAAATATCTTCCACATGAATTAGATTATCATACTTCCTTCCCTTCAAGTAACTCCTCAATATTTTTGGGCACATTATGAATAAAACTAAGTTAGGAAATGTAGTAACAACTGGCACGACTGATGGGAAAAGAGCAAGGGCGAAGGCAGAGAGATAAACATCTGGATGGGTCCGTCACACAGCATAATCGAGACAAAAATAAAGAGGTTGATTCACGATTGATGATCTAGTGAGATGGTGAACTATGACCGCCTACGCGTATAGGCTTGGCACATGATGATGATATTCTGGCAATGACACCTTCTTAACTTGTATCCTGATATTATGTCTGATCGTTCCTCTTCTCGCTACACTGATAAGTCAATATAGACATCTCATTTCTGAAATTACCTGGGCAGGCAGAGTCCACAAGCCTAGGAAAGCAATTTTCCTAAGGGAAGTTTATTGCATATCCTTACAGGACGTCGCAGTCAACCCCAGCATGTTTGGGTTTGCATGTAATTCCCTGACTATTTTACTTTAGTTTGCCATCGATTTCTGAACGACCGGCACTCATACCTTTGTATGGTAACCAAAGCCTGCTTACAAATCGCCCGCAGATGTGTTTCGAACGCTATGGGTAGAGAAATGCAGGGGGGAAAAACACTCGTCAAAGTGTGAAGTTGTTGGCCTAAATAGCAGGGGACTAAAGAACAAACTTCTATCGATGGTTGCTAAGAAAGCAATTTACAACACAATTTTCCTACCAACTCCATACTGTTAATGCGAAGCCTGTACATCGACAGAAAAAGAGAAAAGAAAAATCACAACAACAACAAGGCAACAAGTAAAATGGTTTGGCAGTGCTAGTAGGTAACCAACTAACAGTAATACCACAACAAGCAATGATGTATACAGATCAAATGGAAGCAGAGGAAGAGGCCGACTACGTAAACGATGGACGGACGGAATAGCAGAGTCCAAGGGAATATCCATACATGAAGCCCATAAGCGGGCATTCTCCCGTTGTTTATACTTCACCCCGACACCGCAAGATACAAGAGGAACATGATGAGATGAGATGAGATAGAAAGCGGGCATCTACGTAGTACAATGGATGCTATGCATCAAGCATATTGATCGCAGCAGAAGAAGACTTGAGAAATAATTGTGCCCACTTTCGAGCAAAATTTACGCACAAACAAATAAACAGGATATCATATTCTGAATATTTGTCTATCACATGGGTGGTCTTTACCGTGCGTTGAATAAATAAATTGTTCACGATACTGACATACATAACATGAATGCCCTGAAACACGATAGCCTGTTAGTCTCCATTTCACAAGAGGACACAATTACTGTCTGTTATTTTCTTTCGGCTAGATGAGTAATAGATGGATATAAATATATCCAGTCCTGAATATTACTGTCTGTTTTTCCTCTCCGGCTACATGATTAACTGCTAGATAGAAATATATCCATTGTCTGATATTTCCTATGTGGTTATGCGAGAAACAGCAATATATAAATAAATCCAGCCACCGCAATGCTGTCTGTTATTTTCTATGTGGCTGTGTGAGTGCCATACGTCTCGACAGCAGAATGATGTGATCATGTTAAACATTGTAAACGTATAACAGGCCGACAGAAATAACCCATATACAAGAGTCAAGGCAGACTTAACGAATATTTGATCCATGGCATAACCCATACACAAGGGTCATGGCAGACTGCTGTCACTTATAACACAACTGAGTTAAATAAAATAAATCTGGAATACAGATGGCGTTAATGTAAACGTTGCCCTTCTCCTACTGAGACCTTCTCGTCTGAGCCTGTCTAACTTCTACCACGGTCTCGAATCAACATGAGCTTAAAAGATACCTTTCTGTCCTGAACCTGGTCGAAAGAGTGCTTCTCGCACAAGGCAATCTGCCCTTTCAACCGTGATAAGAGTGTGAGCTTTAGTCACAGTCATTGGTCCTTAACAGCGAAGAACTACTAGATATAAATATATCTATATAAACTGCCTAGGATCTTCTCTCTCGGTTTCCCCCGGCCTCTTTTCGACTCCAATTGTCCCTTTCTCATGATGTGCCCAAGGGATGTGGAGTGTCTCATTCCTTTGAAATTGAAACAAAACAACTAGTGTTAGCGTACATTGGTGATCTCTTTCGGGAGATTTCTCCAGGTTATGTGTTAAAAGCATCTTATGCTTGGAAGCCACATGACAAACGAAACACTAGGATACCTACAAACACAAGAAGAAGAAAATTAAACACAGAAATGAATGCTACGGTAAGGACATGGACAGAGCTGTAGGAGGCTGAAAAAGATGGAACGGTTTGGCTGTGGGTGGTTAAGGGTCCATCTACGAATGGGGGATATAGGACAAAATAAGAAGTTTTGCAAGCCTCTTGTCCAAGGGTTAGTCTGGCAATATACTGACTCGGGTTTATTTACCTTATATAGACGAAAGTCTCTGGCTTTACCAAAACCTAGGCCACAAATTCCATAGAAGCAAAGATGCACAAACCAATATTTCTATATCATTGAAATAAATTAGATTTTAATAGCATTTCGAGGAAGTTCCGATTTTTGCCTACAAGCTCACACATAGAAACCCTAAACTGGGATCACATTCTTTCCATTGCATAAACGCAACCCGTAAGAATATCATATTTCCTTCGGAATGTCTGAGAACATATGAAAACTATTTAGAACTATTATCGATTCCTAGTTCAGGCTATTATATTTCATTGTGAGTAAATATGGTAGATATCTCTACACACAAGAAAATAAATAGTGACTGACTTTAGTAATCAATTGAATATCTGTTGTATCTTCTTCTTCGCACACCTCCAGGTGTTAGTCTGAAATTATCCAACGACGGCAGCCGTCAATTTAAGCCCGTGGTCATCTCCAAAAAGTGAAAGGTCTTAAAGGCTAGATGATCGATTGAATTGCACCTGGGTTCTATTCCATTTGACTAAGTCGTATTTCCTAACAGCGGCCTGGCGAAAGCGCCGCACAGATCACTTCAAAAGCTTCAGCCTCGACCCCTACGAAAATGCTGCATTCGGTGACCGAATTACGAATTTACGGCCTGCATAGCGCGAGGCAGGTGGTTTGATCAATTTGCCACGCCGACCACCATAGGGTTGTCTTCAAATGTAGCGGGTGTATGCCAGAATAACTGTCTCTGTTCAAATGAATATAATTGTCTGTCTGCAGATATCTCAAGGGAAACAAGCTGACAGAGCTTCAAGAAGGGGACTTCACCAACATGTCCAAGCTTGTGCAACTGTTTTTGGTTTCCAAGGTCTTAATTTTTCTACACCCGAGAGTAGAAAACAGGTCATACAAAAGAAAGAAATAACCAAGCTAATACAAACTTGCACAAGCTTGACATGTTGTGAAGTCCCCTTCTTGAAGCTCTGTCACTTGTTTCCCTTGAGATATCTGCAGACAGACAATTATATTCATTTGAACAGAGACAGTTATTCTGGCATACACCCGCTACATTTGAAGACAACCCTATGGTGGTCGGCGTGGCAAATTGATCAAACCACCTGCCTCGCGCTATGCAGGCCGTAAATTCGTAATTCGGTCACCGAATGCAGCATTTTCGTAGGGGTCGAGGCTGAAGCTTTTGAAGTGATCTGTGCGGCGCTTTCGCCAGGCCGCTGTTAGGAAATACGACTTAGTCAAATGGAATAGAACCCAGTGCAATTCAATCGATCATCTAGCCTTTAAGACCTTTCACTTTTTGGAGATGACCACGGGCTTAAATTGACGGCTGCCGTCGTTGGATAATTTCAGACTAACACCTGGAGGTGTGCGAAGAAGAAGATACAACAGATATTCAATTGATTACTAAAGTCAGTCACTATTTATTTTCTTGTGTGTAGAGATATCTACCATATTTACTCACAATGAAATATAATAGCCTGAACTGGGAAATCGATAATAGTTCTAAATAGTTTTCATATGTTCTCAGACATTCCGAAGGAAATATGATATTCTTACGGGTTGCGTTTATGCAATGGAAAGAATGTGATCCCAGTTTAGGGTTTCTATGTGTGAGCTTGTAGGCAAAAATCGGAACTTCCTCGAAATGCTATTAAAATCTAATTTATTTCAATGATATAAAAATATTGGTTTGTGCATCTTTGCTTCTATGGAATTTGTGGCCTAGGTTTTGGTAAAGCCAGAGACTTTCGTCTATATAAGGTAAATAAACCCGAGTCAGTATATTGCCAGACTAACCCTTGGACAAGAGGCTTGAAAAACTTCTTATTTTGTCCTATATCCCCCATTCGTAGATGGACCCTTAACCACCCACAGCCAAACCGTTCCATCTTTTTCAGCCTCCTACAGCTCTGTCCATGTCCTTACCGTAGCATTCATTTCTGTGTTTAATTTTCTTCTTCTTGTGTTTGTAGGTATCCTAGTGTTTCGTTTGTCATGTGGCTTCCAAGCATAAGATGCTTTTAACACATAACCTGAGAAATCTCCCGAAAGAGATCACCAATGTACGCTAACACTAGTTGTTTTGTTTCAATTTCAAAGGAATGAGACACTCCACATCCCTTGGGCACATCATGAGAAAGGGACAATTGGAGTCGAAAAGGGGCCCGGGGGGAAACCGAGAGAGAAGATCCTAGGCAGTTTATATAGATATATTTATATCTAGTAGTTCTTCGCTGTTAAGGACCAATGACTGTGACTAAAGCTCACACTCTTATCACGGTTGAAAGGGCAGATTGCCTTGTGCGAGAAGCACTTTTTTCGACCAGGTCCAGGACAGAAAGGTATCTTTTAACTCATACTGAGTCGAGACCGTGGTCGAAGTTAGACCGCTCAGACTTATAGTAGGAGAAGGGCAACGTTTACATTAACGCCATCTGTATTCCAGATTTATTTGATTTAACTCAGTTGTGTTAAAAGTGACAGCAGTCTGCCATGACCCTTGTGTATGGGTTATGCCATGGATCAAATATGCGTTAAGTCTGCCTTGACCCTTGTATATGGTTATTTCTGTCGGCCTGTTATACGTTTACAATGTTTAACATGATCACATCATTCTGCTGTCGAGACCTATGGCACTCACACAGCCACATAGAAAATAACAGACAGCATTGCGGTGGCTGGATTTATTTATATATTGCAGTTTCTCGCATAACCACATAGGAAATAGCAGACAGTGGATATATTTCTATCTAGCATTAATGACGTAGCCGGAGAGGAAAAACAGACAGTAATATTCAGGACTGGATATATTTATATCCAGCTATTACTCATCTAGCCGAAAGAAAATAACAGACAGTAATTGTGTCCTCTTGTGAAATGGAGACTAACAGGCTATCGTGTTTAGGGCATTCATGTTATGTATGTCAATATCGTGAACAATTTATTTATTCAACGCACGGTAAAGACCACCCATGTGATAGACAAAAATTCAGAATATGATATCCTGTTTATTTTTTTTTTGCGTAAATTATGCTCGAAAGTATGCACAATTATTTCTCAAGTCTTCTTCTGCAGCGATCAATATGCTTGATGCATAGCATCCATTGTACTACGTAGATGCCCGCTTTCTATCTCATCTAATCTCATCATGTTCCTCTTGTATCTTGCGGTGTCGGGGTGAAGTATAAACAACGGGAGAATGCCCGCTTATGGGCTTCATGTATGGATATTCCCTTGGACTCTGCTATTCCGTCCGTCCATCGTTTACGTAGTGGGGCCTCTTCCTCTGCTTCCATTTGATCTGTATACATCATTGCTTGTTGTGGTATTACTGTTAGTTGGTAACCTACTAGCATGGCCAACCATTTTACTTGCTGCCTTACTGTTGTTGTGATTTTTCTTTTCTCTTTTTCTGTCGATGTACAGGCTTCGCATTAACAGTATGGAGTTGGTAGGAAAATTGTGTTGTAAATTGCTTTCTTAGCAACCATCGATAGAATTTGTTCTTTAGTCCCCTGCTATTTGGGCCCAAACAACTTCACACTTTGACGAGTGTTTTTCCCCCCTGCATTTCTCTACCCATAGCGTTCGAAACACATCTGCGGGCGATTTGTAAGCAGGCTTTGGTTACCATACGAAGGTATGAGTGCCGGTCGTTCAGAAATCGATGGCAAACTAAAGTAAACTTGTCACGGATCACATGCAAACCCAAACATGCTGGGGTTGACTGCGACGTCCTGTAAGGATATGCAACCAACTTCCCTTATACAAATTGCTTTCCGGGGCTTGTGGACTCTGCCTGCCCAGGTAATTTCAGAAATGAGATGTTTATATTGACTTATCAGTGTAGCGAGAAGAGGAACGATCAGACATAATATCAGGATACAAGTTAAGAAGGTGTCAATGCCAGAATATCATCATCATGTGCTAAGCCTATACGCGTAGGCGGTCATAGTTCACCATCTCACTAGATCATCAATCATGAATGAACCTCTTTTTTTTTGTCTCGATTATGCTGTGTGATGGACCCATCCAGATATTTATCTCTCTGCCTTCACCCTTGCTTTTTTTTCCCATCAGTCGTGCCAGTTGTTACTACATTTCCTAACATAGTTTTATTCATAATGTCCCCAAAAAATATTGAGGAGTTATTTAAAGGGAAAGGAAGTATGATAATCTAATTCATGTGGAAGCTATTTCCATAGCTCAAACGGCCTGAATGCCAATACATCCGACTTGAAAGTTAATTGTCGGTCGTCTAAAGGATTCATCAACCAACCAGCCAGCCAACCAATCATTTAGCCAACCACTTGTCTAACGGCCAGGCGGTATATCACCACCAGTCAGCTCAACAATCAACCAGCCAGCAAGCCATCAACCAGCTAGCACGCCAATCAACCAGCCAGCAGGCTACCCAAATCAACGAGTCAGTCAGCCAGCCAGCCAATCAACCAGACAGCTAGCTAGCCAATCAACCAGCCAGCCAATCAACCAGCCAGCCACCCAAAACAATGAGTCAGCCAGCCATTCGCCAATCAACAAGCCAGCCAACCAACTAATTAACCAGCCAGCCAGCCAACAAATTAACCAGCGAGCCGACCAGCCAGTAAACCCAAACCCAAACCAAACTGACCAATAAACCAATCATTCATACATCCAGCCAATCAACCAATCAATCAAAAAACCCAAACCCAAACCAAAAACCCAAACCCAAACAACCAGCTATTCGACCACTAAACCAACCTATCAACCAACTAGCTAACCAACTAACTAATTAACCAGCTCTCCAAACAACCAGTCAGCTAATGAGACACCAAACCAAACCCATCAACCAGCTAACTAATCAGCTAATAAACCCAAACCCAAACTAACCTACTACTCACATATCCAGTCAACCGATAAGCCAGCCAATCAACATAACTTATGTATAATATGAGCACAGCTACTTTTAAAACACGCTTATTAACACACTATACGCATACTTACATCTCCCGAACAACATTCTGTGCCGAGAAGATTTCAGTCGTAAAATTCATCAGCAAATTGAAGTTTAAGTATCTGGAAAATGATAGGAGTCATGCAAAATATTCAGCAGTTTATTTGGATTTAAAATGTCTGTTAGATTCAGTGCCAAACAAAACGTAGGTTCGGACCAAACAAATATGGATGACATGAAATGAAAGTAGGAGTGTGTCACAGTTATGACTTTACGGTCGTTAATATGATAACAATCATGTTGTATTGTAACGCAAAAACAACATTTCGTCGATATATAAGCCCATGACAGATATGGGAAGTGGCTTAAGACGATTAATTATCCCATTGCATGTAATCAGTTGAACCCTATTTGACCTACTGTATGTGCTTAGTTACACTGAGTCACAAGGACAGCTTATTAAAAACATCACAATGAAGTAATCATTGAAGAAAGTATAGAGAAATTTTATAATGACATGGAGTCTGCTTTGAAGAACTGTAAAAATCCGAAATAAATATCATAATGGGTGATTTCAACGCAAAATAGGAAAGCAAAGCGATGGATGCAGTGTAGGCAACCATGGTTTGGGAGAGAGAATGAAAGAGGTTACAGACTTGTAGAATGGCAAAAGAACAAGAAATGGTTGTAGGAAACACCTGGTTTAAACAACATCCTAGAAGATTATGGACATGGAGGAGTCCAGACAGCAGGATTAAAACCAGATAGATTACATCCTGATAAGAAAAAGGTTTCGAAATGCATTAACAGTTGTAAAAACAGTTCCAATGCAGACTGTTACAGTGATCACAGATTAATTACTGGCACATTGAGGTAAAGTTAAGAAAGTCAAGTATACAGCAGGAAACCCAAAATATGACTTGTGCAAATTAAAAACTGACAAAGAAATACAAGATAATTTTAACATAGAAGTAAAGAACAAATTTGATTTATTGTCTGATCTAGAGATCCTATTTCAAGATGTAGATGATCAATGGGAAATGCTGAAGAATTCAATCAGTTGTGCAGAAGAAAAACTATTCCAAAAGAAAAGAAAGTGGGCCGTAAGGCATGGATGACTGAAAAAATTTTACAACTAATGGAAACAGAAGACAGAACAAAAATAATCCTCCCAAAATATGAAGAAATTCACAGAAAAGTCAGAACCTTATGTAAGGAGGCAAAAGAAACATGGCTTGAAAAAAATTGCAGAGAATTGAAAAACAAAACAACAGTAAAAATGCGAAACTAATGCACAAAAGAATTCAGGAGCTTACCAATCAAAGAACACGTACATCAGCAGGCTGCCTAAAGACAAAAGATGGAAGAGTCATAATAGAAAAAGATCAGATTTTACATGTATGGTCAGATTACGTAAAAAACCTTTATGACGATAGCAGAGACGAACAGTATGATGTTCAAAATAATAATAAAGGGGCCAACAATTTTGAAGATGGAGGTTCAGAATGCTCTTAATCATATGAAATCTGGCAAGCCCCCCGGTCCAGACAGCGTCACAACAGAAATGATTAATGCTCTAGAAGAATATGGAATAGATAAAGTTACCAGTCTGCTTAATACAATATATGATACTGGAAATATACCTCATGAGTTATGTAATTCTGTATTTATTGCAATCCCAAAGAAATCAGGAGCCTTGGAATGTGATCAACATCGAACAATTAGTATAATGAGTCACATCAAAAAGATTTTGCTAAAAATTATCATGCAAGAGTTAGGAGGAAAATACAACCTGAAATAGGAGAAGAACAATGTGGGTTTATAGTAGGCAAGGGTACAGTAAATGCTGTGTATATACTGAGAACCGTAATCGAAACGTTCTATAGAAGTAAACAAAGATCTACACCTTTGCTTTATTGACTACACAAAGGCTTTCGATAAAGTGAGACATGTCAACATGATAAGGATGCTTGAAGATCTACAAATTGATGGGAAAAGACCTTAGACTTGTAAAAAACATATATTGGAAACAACAAGCTGCCATAAGAGTTGATAATGAAGTAAGCCAATATCAGCCTATTAAGAGAGGTGTGAGACAGGGATGTGTAATGTCTCCAGATCTGTTTTCCCTGTACAGTGAAAATATTTTCAGAAATATTGAAAGATATGGAAGGAATCAACATTGGGGGACGATGCATCAATAACATTAGATATGCAGATGATACAGTCTTGATTGCAGACAATGAACAGGACCTGCAAAATTTAGTAGATGCGGTTGTTACACACAGTGAACAACAAGGGTTAGAATTAAATTGTAAAAAGACACAGATTATGGTCGTCACTAGGAAGAACGAAATACCACAATGTAATATACAAGTAAATGGGAATATTCTTCAACAAGTGAATAGGTACAATTATCTCGGAACAGTAATAACATCTGATGGGAGATGCCTTGAAGAGATTAGAACAAGAATCGCCATGGCAAAAGTAGCCTTTAGCAAGATGAAAAACATACTGACCAATAAAAAGATGTCAATTGAAACGAGAAAAAGAGTGTTGAGATGCTACATAGAACCTGTACTTTTATATGGATGTGAAGCTTGGACAATGAGCAGCAGGCTGAAAAACATCTGATGGCTGTAGAAATGTGGTTTCTGAGGAAAATGCAAAGAATACCATGGACAGCCAGAAAGACCAATGAACAAGTCCTTCAAGAAACAAATGAAGATCGTAAACTAATTAGAGACATTAGACGTAGACAGTCACAATTTTTTGGGCATGTTATGAGAAGAAATGATTTGGAGAACTTGGTGACAACTGGTAAGATCGAGGGGAACAGACCAAGGGGAAGACCTAGAAGCAAGTATCCTGGATGGCTTGGCCTTGTGGCATGGTCGAGACAGAAACACGGAACTGATCCACGACTCTGGTGATCGAGTGAGATGGCAGAACATGACCGCCCACGCTTACCGGCATGGCACATGATGGATGGATGGAATCATCATTTTTTTTGGGCCAGACTATGAGAAGACAAAACACCGAAACATGTTGTGATGACCGGACGATTTGTGGAAAGAGAAGAGGACGACAGCGTGTGACATGGCACGGAAGGAGTCAACAGACGAAGTGATCCATGCCGTCGGAGATCGCAACTTGTGGAGAAACATGGTCGCCATCGCCATTTTGGCAAGGCATGGATGATGAGGATGACCTTATTAGGCTAATATGTTTAGTCTTCGGTAGCGGACGTTTTGTTGCCTTCTTTTAGATGTTCTTGTCCATGTTTATGTCGATGTTCGTGTCCATGTTCATGTCATTGGTCTTGTCCATGTTCTTGTCCACGTTCTTGTCCATGTTTTTGCCCATGTTCTTTTCCATGTTCTGGTCCACGTTCTTGTCCATTTTTTTTGCTCATGTTCTTGTCCATGTTCCTGTCCATGTTTGTCCATGTTATTGTCCATGTTCTTATCGACATTCGTGTCCACGTTCTTGTCCATGTTTTTATCCACGTTCTTGTCCATGTTTTTTGTCCACGTTTTTGTCCATGTTCTTGTCCACGTTTTTGTCCATGTTCTTGCACACCCCTACTCTGCCAGCGGGAAAAGGGTTTTAAGTCTGGAGAATATCTGTCAATGTGCCCTTTTTTAAAACCTAGACCTGCTTGGGAAATTCACCTTCCACGTCTATAAAGAGATGTTCATATTCTACATAATTCAAATGTCTAAATGTATTTCTTATTTTTTGCAGATTTGCTAGGGAAGTGTCCAGTAACGGCCTATTGTTTACAATATAGTGACCCATATTGTTTAACACTATCCGATAAGGTTTGATGACCTATCCAAGGATCTGAGAGTAGTATACACATCGTAACTTCCTCATAAACGATCTTATATTAATAATCAACAACTGGAATCGCGCTGGCTTACAAAAGAAACTCTTCTGATCGTCAGAAATGACATCCACTTCAGCAGCTGTATCAGCTGCTTTATCTTCATGAAACTCTAAGTGGCTGCCCACTTGGGTCGTGACACCCAAACGCCTTTCTCCTGTTGTTTTTTCGGTAGTGTATGCCTGAAAAGTACACTGAGGTGTCTAAGAACTGATAAGTGAACAGTACGGACGTTATATCAACTAGACAATTCTACAGTATTATTTCAGACTCGAAAAATATGAATTTTGGTATTCTATGAGTTAAACAGTTAGTTTGCATGTTCATACAGGATGTCGCAATAAACCCCAAGGTTGTTTGGTTGTTTGTGATTTATTAAATCATTTTTACATTCAATAGTTTAACGTTGCTTTCTGAATAAAACAGAACTGAACTCAACTTTTGTGCCTTTTGACCAATACTGAACCGAACTCAGCTTTAGTGGTGCCTTCTTGACAACAAAGAAGTTGTGTTTTAATTATCTTATAATTTTTATAATTTTTTTTTTTTCTTTAGATCTGTTTGTGTTTACCCGTCCCTAATGAAGATTTTGAAAATCAAAACGTCGTTTGTTTTGTCCTAGAATGCTTATTGTTAGTTTTATATATATATATATATATATTATATAAACTAACAATAAGCATTCTAGGACAAAACAAACGACGTTTCGATTTTCAAATCTTCATTAGGGACGGGTAAACAAACAGATCTAAAGAAAAAAAAAATTATAAATTATAAGATAATTTTAAAACACAACTTCTTCGTTGTCAAGAAGGCACCACTAAAGCTGAGTTCGGTTCAGATTTGGTCAAAAGGCACACAAGTTGAGTTCAGTTCGGTTTTATTCAGAAAGCATGTTAAACTATTGAATGTAAAATTATTTAAAATCACAACAGCCAACAACCTTGGGTTGATTGCGACATCCTGTATGAACATGAAACTAACCTGTTTTAACTCATAGAATCCCAAAAATTCATATTCTTCGAGTCTGAAAAAATACTGTAGAATTGCCCCTAGTTGATATAACGTCCGTACTGTTCACTTATCAGTTCTTAGACACCTCATTTGTACTTTTCAGGCATACACTACCGAAAAACAACAGGAGAAAGGCGTTTGTGTGTCACGATCCAAGTGGCAGCCACTTAGAGTGTCATGAAGATAAAGCTGATACAGCTGCTGAAGTGGGTATCATTTATGACGATCAGAAGCGTTCTTTTGTAAGCCAGCGCCGATTCCAGTTGTTGATTATTAATAAAAGATCGTTTATGAGGAAGTTACGATTGTATACTACTCTCAGATCCTTGGATAGGTCATAAAACCTTATCGGATAGTGTTAAACAATACTGGGTCACTATATTGTAAACAATAGGCCGTTACTGGACACTTCCCTAGCAAATCTGCAAAATATAAGAATACATTTAGACATTTGAATTATGTAGAATATAAACATCTCTTTTATAGACGTGGAAGGTGAATTTCCCAGCAGTCTAGGTTTTTAAAAAAGGGCACATTGACAGATATTCTCCAGACTTAACCTTTCCTGCTGCAGAGTAGGGGTGTGCAAGAACATGACAAAAACGTGGACAAGAACATGGAAAAAAACGTGGAAAAAAAACATGGACAAGAACGTGGATAAAACATGGACAAGAACGTGGACACGAATGTCGATAGAACAGGGACAATAACATGGACAAACATGGACAGGAACATGGACAAAAAACATGAGCAAAACATGGACAAAACGTGGACCAGAACATGGAAAAGAACATGGGCAAAACATGGACAAGAACGTGGACAAGAACATGGACAAGACCAATGACATGAACATGGACACGAACATCGACATAAACATGGACAAGAACATCTAAAGAAGGCAACAAAACGTCCGCTACCGAAGACTAAACATATTAGCCTAATAAGGTCATCCTCATCATCCATTGCCTTGCCAACTGGCGATGGCGACCATGTTTCTCCACAAGTTGCGATCTCCGACGGCATGGATCACTTCGTCTGTTGACTCCCTTCCGTGCCATGTCACACGCTGTCGTCCTCTATCTCTCTTTCCACAATCGTCCCGGTCATCACAACATGTTTCGGTTTTTTTTCTTCTCATAGTCTGGCCAAAAAAATGATGATCCATCCATCCATCATGTGCCATGCCGGTAAGCGTGGGCGGTCATGTTCTGCCATCTCACTCGATCAACAGAGTCGTGGATCAGTTCCGTGTTTCTGTCTCGACCATGCCACAAGGCCAAGCCATCCAGATACTTGTTTCTAGGTCTTCCCCTTGGTCTGTTCCCCTCGATCTTACCAGTTGTCACCAAGTTCTCCAAATCATTTCTTCTCATAACATGCCCAAAAAATTGTGACTGTCTACGTCTAATGTCTCTGATCAGTTTACGATCTTCATTTGTTTCTTGAAGGACTTGTTCATTGGTCTTTCTGGCTGTCCATGGTATTCTTTGCATTTTCCTCAGAAACCACATTTCTACAGCCATCAGATGTTTTTCAGCCTGGCTGCTCATTGTCCAAGCTTCACATCCATATAAAAGTACAGGTTCTATGTAGCATCTCAACACTCTTTTTCTCGTTTCAATTGACATCTTTTTATTGGTCAGTATGTTTTTCATCTTGCTAAAGGCTACTTTTGCCATGGCGATTCCTTGTTCTAATCTCTTCAAGGCATCTCCCATCAGATGTTATTACTGTTCCGAGATAATTGTACCTATTCACTTGTTGAAGAATATTCCCATTTACTTGTATATTACACTGTGGTATTTCGTTCTTCCTAGTGACGACCATAATCTGTGTCTTTTACAATTTAATTCTAACCCTAGTTGTTCACTGTGTGTAACAACCGCATCTACTAAATTTTGCAGGTCCTGTTCATTGTCTGCAATCAAGACTGTATCATCTGCATATCTAATGTTATTGATGCATCGTCCCCCAATGTTGATTCCTTCCATATCTTCAATATTTCTGAAAATATTTTCACTGTACAGGGAAAACAGATCTGGAGACATTACACATCCCTGTCTCACACCTCTCTTAATAGGCTGATATTGGCTTACTTCATTATCAACTCTTATGGCAGCTTGTTGTTTCCAATATATGTTTTTTACAAGTCTAAGGTCTTTCCCATCAATTTGTAGATCTTCAAGCATCCTTATCATGTTGACATGTCTCACTTTATCAAAAGCCTTTGTGTAGTCAATAAAGCAAAGGTGTAGATCTTTGTTTACTTCTATAGAACGTTCGATTACGGTTCTCAGTATATACACAGCATTTACTGTACCCTTGCCTTACTACAAACCCACATTGTTCTTCTCCTATTTCAGGTTGTATTTTCCTCCTAACTCTTTGCATGATAATTCTTAGCAAAATCTTCGTGATGTGACTCATTATACTAATTGTTCGATGTTGATCACATTCCAAGGCTCCTGATTTCTTTGGGATTGCAATAAATACAGAATTACATAACTCATGAGGTATATTTCCAGTATCATATATTGTATTAAGCAGACTGGTAACTTTATCTATTCCATATTCTTCTAAAGCATTAATCATTTCTGTTGTGACGCTGTCTGAACCGGGGGTCTTTGCCAGATTTCATATGGTTAAGAATATTCTGAGCTTCCAGCTTCAAAATTGGTGGTCCTTCATTATTATTTTGAACATCATACTGTTCGTCTCTGTTATCGTCATAAAGGTTTTTCTACGTAATCTGACCATACATGTAAAATCTTGATCTTTTTCTATTATGACTCTTCCATCTTTTGTCTGTAGGGCAGCCTGCTGATGTACGTGTTCTTTGATTAGTAAGCTCCTGAATTCTTTTGTGCATTAGTTTTCGTCATTTTTACTGTTGTGTTGTTTTTCCATTTCTCTGCAATTTTTCTCAAGCCATGTTTCTTTGCCTCCTTACATAAGGTTCTGACTTTTCTGTGAATTTCTTCATATTTGGCAGGATTATTTTTGTTCTGTCTTCTTGTTTCCATTAGTTGTAAAATTCTTCAGTCATCCATGTCCTTACGGCCCAACTTTTTTACTTTTGGAATAGTTTTTTCTGCTGCACAACTGATTGAATTCTTCAGCATTTCCCATTGATCATCTACATCTTGAAATAGGATCTCCTAGATCAGACAATAAATCAAATTTGTTCTTTACTTCTATGTTAAAATTATCTTGTATTTCTTTGTCATTTTCAATTTGCACAAGTCATATTTAGGGTTTCCTGCTGTAATACTTGACTTTCTTTAACTTTACCCTTCATGTGCTAGTAATTAATCTGTGAGCACTGTAATAGTCTGCATTTGGAACTGTTTTTACAACTGTTAATGCATTTCGAAACTTTTGCTTATCAGGATGTAATCTATCTGGTTTTTAATCCTGCTGTCTGGACTCCTCCATGTCCATAATTTTCTAGGATGTTGTTTAAACCAGGTGTTTCCTACAACCATTTCTTGTTCTTTTGCCCATTCTACAAGTCTGTAACCTCTTTCATTTCTCTCTCCCAAACCATGGTTGCCTACACTGCATCCATCGCTTTGCTTTCCTATTTTTGCGTTGAAATCACCCATTATGATATTTATTTCGGATTTTTTACAGTTCTTAAAAGCAGACTCCATGTCATTATAAAATTTCTCTATACTTTCTTCAATGATTACTTCATTGTGATGTTTGTAATAAGCTGTCCTTGTGACTCAGTGTAACTAAGCACATACAGTAGGTCAAATAGGGTTCAACTGATTACATGCAATGGATAATTAATCGTCTTAAGCCACTTCCCATATCTGTCATGGGCTTATATATCGACGAAATGTTGTTATTGCGTTACAATACAACATGATTGTTATCATATTAACGACCGTAAAGTCATAACTGTGACACACTCCTACTTCTCATTTCATGTCATCCATATTTTTTGGTCCGAACCTACGTTTTGTTTGGCACTGAATCTAACAGACATTTAGTCCAAATAAACTGCTGAATTTTTTTGCATGACTTCCTATCATTTTCCAGATACTTAAACTTCAATTTGCTGATGAATTTCACGACTGAAATCTTCTCGGCACAGAATGTTGTTCGGGAGATGTAAGTATGCGTATAGTGTGTTTAATAAGCGTGTTTAATGTAGCTGTGCTCATATTATACATAAGTTATGTTGATTGGCTGGCTTATCGGTTGACTGGATATGTGAGTAGTAGGTTATTTGGGTTTGGGTTGATTAGCTGATTAGTTAGCTGGTTGATGGGTTGGTTTGGTGTCTCATTAGCTGACTGGTTGTTTGGAGAGCTGGTTAATTAGTTAGTTGGTTAGCTAGTTGGTTGATAGGTTGGTTTAGTGGTCGAATAGCTGGTTGTTTGGTTGGTTTGTTGGTTGGTTGGTTGTTTGATTGATTGGTTGATTGGCTGGATTTCTGAATGATTGGTTTATTGGTGAGTTGGTTGTTTGGTTGACTGGCTGGTCGGCTCGCTGTTAATTTGTTGGCTGGCTGGCTGGTTAATTAGTTGGTTGGCTGGCTTGTTGATTGGCGACTGGCTGGCTGACTCATTGTTTGGCTGGCTGGCTGGTTGATTGGCTGGCTGGTTGATTGGCTAGCTAGCTGTCTGGTTGATTGGCTGGCGGGCTGACTGACTCGTTGATTGGCTAGCCTGCTGGCTGGTTGATTGGCGTGCTAGCTGGTTGATTGGCTTGCTGGCTGGTTGATTGTTGAGCTGACTGGCTGGTGATATACCGCCTGGCCGTTAGACAAGTTGGTTGGCTAAATGATTGGTTGGCTGGCGGGTTGGTTGATGAATCCTTTAGACGACCGACAATTAACTTTCAAGTCGGATGTATTGGCATTCAGGCCGTTTGAGCTATGGAAATAGCTTCCACATGAATTAGATTATCATACTTCCTTTCCTTGAAATAACTCCTCAATATTTTTGGGCACATTATGAATAAACTATGTTAGGAAATGTAGTAACAACTGGCACGACTGATGGGAAAAAGAGCAAGGGTAAAGGCAGAGAGATAAATATCTGGATGGGTCCATCACACAGCATAATCGAGACAAAATAAAGAGGTTCATTCATGATTGATGATCTAGTGAGAGGGTGAACTATGACCGCCTACGCGTATAGGCTTAGCACATGATGATGATATTCTGGCATTGACACCTTCTTACTTGTATCCTGATATTATGTCTGATCGTTCCTCTTCTCGCTACACTGATAAGTAAATATAAACATCTCATTTCTGAAATTACCTGGGCAGGCAGAGTCCACAAGCCGGGAAAGCAATTTGTATAGGGAAGTTGGTTGCATATCCTTACAGGACGTCGCAGTCAACCCCAGCATTTTTTGGTTTGCATGTGATTCCGTGACAAGTTTACTTTAGTTTGCCATCGATTTCTGAACGACCGGCACTCATACCTTCGTATGGAAACCCAAAGCCTGCTTAAAAATCGCCCGCAGATGTGTTTCGAACGCTATGGGTAGAGAAATGCAGGGGGAAAAACACTCGTCAAAGTGTGAAGTTGTTGGCCTAAATAGCAGGGACTAAAGAACAAACTTCTATCGAGGGTTTTGCTAAGAAAGCAATTTAAAACACAATTTTCCTACCAACTCCATACTGTTAATGCGAAGCCTGTACATCGACAAAAAAAGAGAAAAGAAAAATCACAACAACAGTAAGGCAGCAAGAAAAATGGTTTGGCCATGCTAGTAGGTTACCACTAACAGTAATACCAAAACAAGCAATGATGTATACAGATCAAATGGAAGCAGAGGAAGAGGCCGACTACGTAAACGATGGACGGACGGAATAGCAGAGTCCAAGGGAATATCCATACATGAAGCCCATAAGCGGGCATTCTCCCGTTGTTTTATTCACCCCGACACCGCAAGATACAAGAGGAACATGATGAGATTAGATGAGATAGAAAGCGGGCATCTACGTAGTACAATGGATGCTATGCATCAAGCATATTGATCGCTGCAGAAGAAGACTTGAGAAATAATTGTGCATACTTTCGAGCATAATTTACGAAAAACAAATAAACAGGATATCATATTCTGAATTTTTGTCTATCACATGGGTGGTCTTTACCGTGCGTTGAATAAATAAATTGTTCACGATATTGACATACATAACATGAATGCCCTAAACACGATAGCCTGTTAGTCTCCATTTCACAAGAGGACACAATTACTGTCTGTTATTTTCTTTCGGCTAGATGAGTAATAGCTGGATATAAATATATCCAGTCCTGAATATTACTGTCTGTTTTTCCTCTCCGCTACGTCATTAACTGCTAGATAGAAATATATCCACTGTCTGCTATTTCCTATGTGGTTATGCGAGAAACTGCAATATATAAATAAATCCAGCCACCGCAATGCTGTCTGTTATTTTCTATGTGGCTGTGTGAGTGCCATAGGTCTCGACAGCAGAATGATGTGATCATGTTAAACATTGTAAACGTATAACAGGCCGACAGAAATAACCCATATACAAGGGTCAAGGCAGACTTAACGCATATTTGATCCATGGCATAACCCATACAAAAGGGGTCATGGCAGACTGCTGTCACTTATAACACAACTGAGTTAAATCAAATAAATCTGGAATACAGATGGCGTTAATGTAAACGTTGCCCTTCTCCTACTATAAGTCTGAGCCGGTCTAACTTCGACCACGGTCTCGACTCAGTATGAGCTTAAAAGATACCTTTCTGTCCTGGACCTGGTCGAAAGAGTGCTTCTCGCACAAGGCAATCTGCCCTTTCAACCGTGATAAGAGTGTGAGCTTTAGTCACAGTCATTGGTCCTTAACAGCGAAGAACTACTAGATATAAATATATCTATATAAACTGCCTAGGATCTTCTCTCTCGGTTTCCCCGGCCTCTTTTCGACTCCAATTGTCCCTTTCTCATGATGTGCCCAAGGGATGTGGAGTGTCTCATTCCTTTGAATTGAAACAAAACAACTAGTGTTAGCGTACATTGGTGATCTCTTTCGGGAGATTTCTCCAGGTTATGTGTTAAAAGCATCTTATGCTTGGAAGCCACATGACAAACGAAACACTAGGATACCTACAAACACAAGAAGAAGAAAATTAAACACAGAAATAAATGCTACGGTAAGGACATGGACAGAGCTGTAGGAGGCTGAAAAGATGGAACGGTTTGGCTGTGGGTGGTTAAGGGTCCATCTACGAATGGGGGATATAGGACAAAATAAGAAGTTTTGCAAGCCTCTTGTCCAGGGTTAGTCTGGCAATATACTGACTCGGGTTTATTTACCTTATATAGACGAAAGTCTCTGGCTTTACCAAAACCTAGGCCACAAATTCCATAGAAGCAAAGATGCACAAACCAATATTTCTATATCATTGAAATAAATTAGATTTTAATAGCATTTCGAGGAAGTTCCGATTTTTGCCTACAAGCTCACACATAGAAACCCTAACTGGGATCACATTCTTTCCATTGCATAAACGCAACCCGTAAGAATATCATATTTCCTTCGGAATGTCTGAGAACATATGAAAACTATTTAGAACTATTATCGATTCCTAGTTCAGGCTATTATATTTCATTGTGAGTAAATATGGTAGATATCTCTACACACAAGAAAATAAATAGTGACTGACTTTAGTAATCAATTGAATATCTGTTGTATCTTCTTCTTCGCACACCTCCAGGTGTTAGTCTGAAATTATCCAACGACGGCAGCCGTCAATTTAAGCCCGTGGTCATCTCCAAAAAGTGAAAGGTCTTAAAGGCTAGATGATCGATTGAATTGCACCTGGGTTCTATTCCATTTGACTAAGTCGTATTTCCTAACAGCGGCCTGGCGAAAGCGCCGCACAGATCACTTCAAAAGCTTCAGCCTCGACCCCTACGAAATGCTGCATTCGGTGACCGAATTACGAATTTACGGCCTGCATAGCGCGAGGCAGGTGGTTTGATCAATTTGCCACGCCGACCACCATAGGGTTTGTCTTCAAATGTAGCGGGTGTATGCCAGAATAACTGTCTCTGTTCAAATGAATATAATTGTCTGTCTGCAGATATCTCAAGGGAAACAAGCTGACAGAGCTTCAAGAAGGGACTTCACCAACATGTCCAAGCTTGTGCAACTGTTTGTATTAGCTTTGGTTATTTCTTTCTTTGTGTATGACCTGTTTTCTACTCTCGGGTGTAGAAAAATTAAGACCTTGGAATTATCTCAAAATCATTAACCGAAAACCTAATCGAGGGTCGTGTAGAGGACGATGATGGAAGAACCACAACCAACGTCAACTAATCATTATAGTATTGAATGAAAAGCATCAGCAATCTGTGTAAATTAGACATAATTATTTCGATTCATTAAATGATTGAGTTAAGAATCGACATTATAATACTCCTGTCAAGCCCAAAGAAAAAAACGCATTTCTTGTTGTGGCACTTTGATGGAAGTATCAAGATTCAGTATCAGCTAACTATCATAGTTTCTTGTAGGGGTTCCATGATGGAAGCATCAGCACTCAGTGTAAGTCAACCGGCAAAGCATTTCATGTTAAGGAACCATTAACACTGAGAATAAGCTAACAGTCGTAGTGTTTCATATATGGATACTACCATGGAAGCATCACCACTCAATGTCACCTAACTATCCTAGTATTTCACAGTGCAAGAGGTCTTTACGACGATGCCCATCATGCTCTACTTGTCATCTCTTCCACTTGATGTCTGCAGAAGACATGCATAGGCACATATTTGCCAACAGAAAGCTGTCAATAGATTAAGAGCAAGAGAGCTAAAGTGCTGTATAAAACCTATGCTATTGTTTGCATGTAAAACTGTTCTACCTTCTACCAACTGTTCTAAGAATTGTTTTATCCACTGTTCTGCTCACTGTTCTACCAACAGTTATACCCAATGTTTCTACCTACTGTTCTACGCACTTTTCTACACTCTGTTCTACCAACTGTTATACCACAGCTCTACCAATTGTACCATCACTATTCTATTCACTGTTCTATCAAGTGTTATATCAAGTGTTCTACCAACTGTTCTACCCACTGCTCTACCAACTGTACCACCAGCTGTTCTACACACTGCTCTATCAACTGTGCTACTAACTGTTCTACACACTGTTCTACCAGATGTTATACGAACTGTCCTACCAACTGCTCTACACAAGGTTCTACCAACTGCTTTATCAACAGTTTTACCCAATGTTCTACCCACTGTTTTATCAAATGTTCTACCTCTTGTATTACTAACTGTCCTTCCAACTGTCCTACCAACTGTCCTACCAACTGTCCTACCAACTGTACCACCAAATGTTCTACCCACTGTTCTACTAACTGTTATACCCATTGTTCTACCTAGTGTTCTACCAATTATTCTATACACTGTTCTACCGATTGTTCTACACACCGTTCTACCAATTGTTCTACCCACTGTTCTATCAACTCTTCTACCAACTGTTCTACCAACTGTTCTACCAACTGTTCTATCGACGGGTCTACCAACATTTATACCCATTGTTTCTAGCTATTGTTCTACGCACTGTTCTACATTCTCTGTTCTGCCAACTCTTATACCAACAGTTCTACCAATTGTACCATCAACTATTCTACTCACTGTTCTATCAAGTGTTATATCCATTGTTCTATCAGCTGTTTTACCCACTGTTCCACCCACTTTTCTACCCGATGTTCTACCAACTGTTCTACCCACTGTTCTACCCATTGTTCTACCAACTGTTCTACCAATTGTTCTACCAACTGTTCTACCAATTGTTCTACCCATTGTTCTACCAACTGTTCTACCCACTGTTCTACCAACTGTTCTACCAAACAGCCAGTCACCTAACCATCTACCAGACCAGTCAATCTAACTAACAATGTGATACAAGAAATTCTAAGATTGTGTTATTTCCAATGTCTTCATTGATGATTTATGATCAGCAAGATGAGGCAGATGAGTTCGGGGCCCTTTGGTATCGTGTGTATAGCGCAGAATAATACGTAGAGCATCGCGGCTTGGAGAGAATGATGTTGCAGGAGCGACATGAGGATTTAAGCGACACTCAGTAATCAGAGGAATCCTCGGGTTTTACTGAGTGTCGCTTAAATCCTCATGTCGCTCCTGCAACATCATTCTCTCAAGCCGCGATGCTCTACGTATTATTCTGCGCTTTACACACGATACCAAAGGGCCCCGAACTCATCTGCTCATCTTGCTGATCATAAATCATCAATGAAGACATTGGAAATAACACAATCTTAGAATTTCTTGTATCACATTGTTAGTAGATTGAATGGTCTGGTCAGATGGTTAGGTGACTGGCTGTTTGGTAGCACAGTTGGTAGAACAGTGGGTAGAACAGTTGGTTAGAACAATGGGTAGAACAATTGGTAGAACAGTTGGTAGAACACTTGGTAGAACAGTTGGTAGAACAATGGGTAGAACAGTGGGTAGAACAGTTGGTAGAACATCGGGTAGAAAAGTGTGTGGAACAGTGGGTAAAACAGCTGGTAGAACAAGGATATAACACTGATAGAACAGTGAGTAGAATAGTGATGGTACAATTGGTAGAACTGTTGGTATAAGAGTTGGCAGAACAGAGAATGTAGAACAGTGCGTAGAACAATAGCTAGAAACAATGGTATAAATGTTGGTAGACCGTCGATAGAACAGTTGGTAGAACAGTTGGTAGAAACAGTTGGTAGAAGAGTTGATAGAACAGTGGGTAGAACAATTGGTAGAACGGTGTGTAGAACAATCGGTAGAACAGTGTCTAGAATAATTGGTAGAACACTAGGTAGAACAATGGGTATAACAGTTAGTAGAACAGTGGGTAGAACATTTGTGGTACAGTTGGTAGGACAGTGGTAGGACAGTTGGTAGGACAGTTGGAAGGACAGTTAGTAATACAAGAGGTAGAACATTTGATAAAACAGTGGGTAGAACATTGGGTAAAACTGTTGATAAAGCAGTTGGTAGAACCTTGTGTAGAGCAGTTGGTAGGACAGTTTCGTATAACATCTGGTAGAACAGTGTGTAGAACAGTTAGTAGCACAGTTGATAGAGCAGTGTGTAGAACAGCTGGTGGTACAGTTGGTAGAGCAGTGGGTAGAACAGTTGGTAGAACACTTGATATAACACTTGATAGAACAGTGAATAGAATAGTGATGGTACCAATGGTAGAGCTGTGTATAACAGTTGTAGAACAGAGTGTAGAACAGTGCGTAGAACAGTAGGTAGAAACAATGGATATAACTGTTGGTAGAACAGTGAGCAGAACAGTGGATAAAACAATTCTTAGAACAGTTGGTAGAAGGTAGAACAGTTTTACATGCAAACAATAGCATAGGTTTTATACAGCACTTTAGCTCTCTTGCTCTTAATCTATTGACAACTTTCTATTGGTAAATATGTGCCTATGCATGTCTTCTGCAGACATCACAGTAGAAGAGATGGCAAGTAGAGCAAGATGGGCATCGTCGTAAAGACCTCTTGCACTGTGAAATACTAGGATAGTTAGGTGACATTGAGTGGTGATGCTTCCATGGTAGTATCCATATATGAAACACTACGACTGTTAGCTTATTCTCAGTGTTTAATGGTTCCTTAACATGAAATGCTTTGCCGGTTGACTTACACTGAGTGCTGATGCTTCCATCATGGAACCCCTACAAGAAACTATGATAGTTAGCTGATACTGAATCTGATACTTCCATCAAAGTGCACAACAAGAAATGCGTTTTTGTTTCTTTGGGCTTGACAGGAGTATTATTAATGTCGATTCTTAACTCAATCATTTAAGAATCGAAATAATTATGTCTAATTTACACAGATTGCTGATGCTTTTCATTCAATACTATAATGATTAGTTGACGTTGGTTGTGGTTCTTCATCATCGTCCTCTACACGACCCTCGATTAGGTTTTCGGTTAATGATTTTGAGATAATTCCAAGGTCTTAATTTTTCTACACCCGAGAGTAGAAAACAGGTCATACACAAGAAAGAAAATAACCAAAGCTAATACAAACAGTTGCACAAGCTTGGACATGTTGGTGAAGTCCCTTCTTGAAGCTCTGTCAGCTTGTTTCCCTTAGAGATATCTGCAGACAGACAATTATATTCATTTGAACAGAGGACAGTTATTCTGGCATACAACCGCTACATTTGAAGACAAAACCCTATGGTGGTCGGCGTGGCAAATTGATCAAACCACCTGCCTCGCGCTATGCAGGCCGTAAATTCGTAATTCGGTCACCGAATGCAGCATTTTCGTAGGGGTCGAGGCTGAAGCTTTTGAAGTGATCTGTGCGGCGCTTTCGCCAGGCCGCTGTTAGGAAATACGACTATAGAACCCAGGTGCAATTCAATCGATCATCTAGCCTTTAAGACCTTTCACTTTTTGGAGATGACCACGGGCTTAAATTGACGGCTGCCGTCGTTGGATAATTTCAGGCTAACACCTGGAGGTGTGCGAAGAAGAAGATACAACAGATATTCAATTGATTACTAAAGTCAGTCACTATTTATTTTCTTGTGTGTAGAGATATCTACCATATTTACACACAATGAAATATAATAGCCTGAACTAGGAATCGATAATAGTTCTAAATAGTTTTCATATGTTCTCAGACATTCCGAAGGAAATATGATATTCTTACGGGTTGCGTTTATGCAATGGAAAGAATGTGATCCCAGTTAGGGTTTCTATGTGTGAGCTTGTAGGCAAAAATCGGAACTTCCTCGAAATGCTATTAAAATCTAATTTATTTCAATGATATAGAAATATTGGTTTGTGCATCTTTGCTTCTATGGAATTTGTGGCCTAGGTTTGGTAAAGCCAGAGACTTTCGTCCTATATAAGGTAAATAAAACCCGAGTCAGTATATTGCCAGACTAACCCTGGACAAGAGGCTTGCAAAACTTCTTATTTTGTCCTATATCCCCCATTCGTAGATGGACCCTTAACCACCCACAGCCAAACCGTTCCATCTTTTTCAGCCTCCTACAGCTCTGTCCATGTCCTTACCGTAGCATTCATTTCTGTGTTTAATTTTCTTCTTCTTGTGTTTGTAGGTATCCTAGTGTTTCGTTTGTCATGTGGCTTCCAAGCATAAGATGCTTTTAACACATAACCTGGAGAAATCTCCCGAAAGAGATCACCAATGTACGCTAACACTAGTTGTTTTGTTTCAATTTCAAAGGAATGAGACACTCCACATCCCTTGGGCACATCATGAGAAAGGGACAATTGGAGTTCGAAAGAGGCCGGGGGAAACCGAGAGAGAAGATCCTAGGCAGTTTATATAGATATATTTATATCGAGTAGTTCTTCGCTGTTAAGGACCAATGACTGTGACTAAAGCTCACACTCTTATCACGGTTGAAAGGGCAGATTGCCTTGTGCGAGAGCACTCTTTCGACAAGGTCCAGGACAGAAAGGTATCTTTTAAGCTCATACTGAGTCGAGACCGTGGTCGAAGTTAGACCGGCTCAGACTATAGTAGGAGAAGGGCAACGTTTACATTAACGCCATCTGTATTCCAGATTTATTTGATTTAACTCAGTTGTGTTATAAGTGACAGCAGTCTGCCATGACCCTTGTGTATGGGTTATGCCATGGATCAAATATGCGTTAAGTCTGCCTTGACCCTTGTATATGGGTTATTTCTGTCGGCCTGTTATACGTTTACAATGTTTAACATGATCACATCATTCTGCTGTCGAGACCTATGGCACTCACACAGCCACATAGAAAATAACAGACAGCATTGCGGTGGCTGGATTTATTTATATATTGCAGTTTCTCGCATAACCACATAGGAAATAGCAGACAGTGGATATATTTCTATCTAGCAGTTAATGACGTAGCGGAGAGGAAAAACAGACAGTAATATTCAGGACTGGATATATTTATATCCAGCTATTACTCATCTAGCCGAAAGAAAATAACAGACAGTAATTGTGTCCTCTTGTGAAATGGAGACTAACAGGCTATCGTGTTTAGGGCATTCATGTTATGTATGTCAATATCGTGAACAATTTATTTATTCAACGCACGGTAAAGACCACCCATGTGATAGACAAAAATTCAGAATATGATATCCTGTTTATTTGTTTTGCGTAAATTATGCTCGAAAGTATGCACAATTATTTCTCAAGTCTTCTTCTGCAGCGATCAATATGCTTGATGCATAGCATCCATTGTACTACGTAGATGCCCGCTTTCTATCTCATCTAATCTCATCATGTTCCTCTTGTATCTTGCGGTGTCGGGGTGAATTATAAACAACGGGAGAATGCCCGCTTATGGGCTTCATGTATGGATATTCCCTTGGACTCTGCTATTCCGTCCGTCCATCGTTTACGTAGTCGGCCTCTTCCTCTGCTTCCATTTGATCTGTATACATCATTGCTTGTTGTGGTATTACTGTTAGTGGTAACCTACTATGCATGGCCAAACCATTTTACTTGCTGCCTTACTGTTGTTGTGATTTTTCTTTTCTCTTTTTCTGTCGATGTACAGGCTTCGCATTAACAGTATGGAGTTGGTAGGAAAATTTGTGTGTAAATTGCTTTCTTAGCAACCATCGATAGAAGTTTGTTCTTTAGTCCCCTGCTATTTAGGCCAACAACTTCACACTTTGACGAGTGTTTTTCCCCCTGCATTTCTCTACCCTAGCGTTCGAAACACATCTGCGGGCGATTTGTAAGCAGGCTTTGGTTACCATACGAAGGTATGAGTGCCGGTCGTCAGAAATCGATGGCAAACTAAAGTAAACTTGTCACGGAATCACATGCAAACCCAAAACATGCTGGGGTTGACTGCGACGTCCTGTAAGGATATGCCAACCAACTTCCCTTATACAAATTGCTTTCCTGGGCTTGTGGACTCTGCCTGCCCAGGTAATTTCAGAAATGAGATGTTTATATTGACTTATCAGTGTAGCGAGAAGAGGAACGATCAGACATAATATCAGGATACAAGTTAAGAAGGTGTCAATGCCAGAATATCATCATCATGTGCTAAGCCTATACGCGTAGGCGGTCATAGTTCACCATCTCACTAGATCATCAATCATGAATGAACCTCTTTATTTTGTCTCGATTATGCTGTGTGATGGACCCATCCAGATATTTATCTCTCTGCCTTCACCCTTGCTCTTTTTTCCCATCAGTCGTGCCAGTTGTTACTACATTTCCTAACATAGTTTATTCATAATGTGCCCAAAAATATTGAGGAGTTATTTCAAGGAAAGGAAGTATGATAATCTAATTCATGTGGAAGCTATTTCCATAGCTCAAACGGCCTGAATGCCAATACATCCGACTTGAAAGTTATATTGTCGGTCGTCTAAAGGATTCATCAACCAACCAGCCAGCCAACCAATAATTTAGCCAACCAACTTGTCTAACGGCCAGGCGGTATATCACCAGCCAGTCAGCTCAACAATCAACCAGCCAGCAAGCCAATCAACCAGCTAGCACGCCAATCAACCAGCCAGCAGCTCTAGCCAATCAACGAGTCAGTCAGCCAGCCAGCAATCAACCAGACAGCTAGCTAGCCAATCAACCAGCCAGCCAATCAACCAGCCAGCCAGCCAAACAATGAGTCAGCCAGCCAGTCGCCAATCAACAAGCCAGCCAACCAACTAATTAACCAGCCAGCCAGCCAACAAATTAACAGCGAGCCGACCAGCCAGTCAACCAACCAACCAACTGACCAATAAACCAATCATTCATACATCCAGCCAATCAACCAATCAATCAAACAACCAACCAACCAACAAACCAACCAAACAACCCAGCTATTCGACCACTAAACCAACCTATCAACCAACTAGCTAACCAACTAACTAATTAACCAGCTCTCCAAACAACCAGTCAGCTAATGAGACACCAAACCAACCCATCAACCAGCTAACTAATCAGCTAATCAACCAACCAACTAACCTACTACTCACATATCCAGTCACCGATAAGCCAGCCAATCAACATAACTTATGTATAATATGAGCACAGCTACATTAAACACGCTTATTAAACACACTATACGCATACTTACATCTCCCGAACAACATTCTGTGCCGAGAAGATTTCAGTCGTGAAATTCCATCAGCAAATTGAAGTTTAAGTATCTGGAAAATGATAGGAAGTCATGCAAAATATTCAGCAGTTTATTTGGACTTAAATGTCTGTTAGATTCAGTGCCAAACAAAACGTAGGTTCGGACCAAACAATATGGATGACATGAAATGAGAAGTAGGAGTGTGTCACAGTTATGACTTTACGGTCGTTAATATGATAACAATCATGTTGTATTGTAACGCAATAACAACATTTCGTCGATATATAAGCCCATGACAGATATGGGAAGTGGCTTAAGACGATTAATTATCCATTGCATGTAATCAGTTGAACCCTATTTGACCTACTGTATGTGCTTAGTTACACTGAGTCACAAGGACAGCTTATTACAACATCACAATGAAGTAATCATTGAAGAAAGTATAGAGAAATTTTATAATGACATGGAGTCTGCTTTGAAGAACTGTAAAAAATCCGAAATAAATATCATAATGGGTGATTTCAACGCAAAAATAGGAAAGCAAAGCGATGGATGCAGTGTAGGCAACCATGGTTTGGGAGAGAGAAATGAAAGAGGTTACAGACTTGTAGAATGGGCAAAAGAACAAGAAATGGTTGTAGGAAACACCTGGTTTAAACAACATCCTAGAAGATTATGGACATGGAGGAGTCCAGACAGCAGGATTAAAAACCAGATAGATTACATCCTGATTAAGCAAAAGGTTTCGAAATGCATTAACAGTTGTAAAAACAGTTCCAAATGCAGACTGTTACAGTGATCACAGATTAATTACTGGCACATTGAGGGTAAAGTTAAAGAAAGTCAAGTATACAGCAGGAAACCCTAAATATGACTTGTGCAAATTGAAAACTGACAAAGAAATACAAGATAATTTTAACATAGAAGTAAAGAACAAATTTGATTTATTGTCTGATCTAGAGATCCTATTTCAAGATGTAGATGATCAATGGGAAATGCTGAAGAATTCAATCAGTTGTGCAGCAGAAAAAACTATTCCAAAAGTAAAGAAAGTGGGCCGTAAGGACATGGATGACTGAAGAAATTTTACAACTAATGGAAACAAGAAGACAGAACAAAAATAATCCTGCCAAATATGAAGAAATTCACAGAAAAGTCAGAACCTTATGTAAGGAGGCAAAAGAAACATGGCTTGAGAAAAATTGCAGAGAAATTGAAAAACAAAACAACAGTAAAAATGCGAAACTAATGCACAAAAGAATTCAGGAGCTTACCAATCAAAGAACACGTACATCAGCAGGCTGCCTAAAGACAAAAGATGGAAGAGTCATAATAGAAAAAGATCAGATCTTACATGTATGGTCAGATTACGTGAAAACCTTTATGACGATAGCAGAGACGAACAGTATGATGTTCAAAATAATAATGAAGGGCCAACAATTTTGAAGATGGAGGTTCAGAATGCTCTTAACTCATATGAAATCTGGCAAGACCCCCGGTCCAGACAGCGTCACAACAGAAATGATTAATGCTCTAGAAGAATATGGAATAGATAAGTTACCAGTCTGCTTAATACAATATATGATACTGGAAATATACCTCATGAGTTATGTAATTCTGTATTTATTGCAATCCCAAAGAAATCAGGAGCCTTGGAATGTGATCAACATCGAACAATTAGTATAATGAGTCACATCACAAGATTTTGCTAAGAATTATCATGCAAAGAGTTAGGAGGAAAATACAAACCTGAAATAGGAGAAGAACAATGTGGGTTTATAGTAGGCAAGGGTACAGTAAATGCTGTGTATATACTGAGAACCGTAATCGAACGTTCTATAGAAGTAAACAAAGATCTACACCTTTGCTTTATTGACTACACAAAGGCTTTTGATAAAGTGAGACATGTCAACATGATAAGGCTACTTGAAGATCTACAAATTGATGGAAAGACCTTAGACTTGTAAAAAACATATATTGGAAACAACAAGCTGCCATAAGAGTTGATAATGAAGTAAGCCAATATCAGCCTATTAAGAGAGGTGTGAGACAGGGATGTGTAATGTCTCCAGATCTGTTTTCCCTGTACAGTGAAAATATTTTCAGAAATATTGAAATATGGAAGGAATCAACATTGGGGGACAATGCATCAATAACATTAGATATGCAGATGATACAGTCTTGATTGCAGACAATGAACAGGATCTGCAAAATTTAGTAGATACGGTTGTTACACACAGTGAACAACAAGGGTTAGAATTAAATTGTAAAAAGACACAGATTATGGTCGTCACTAGGAAGAACGAAATACCACAGTGTAATATACAAGTAAATGGGAATATTCTTCAACAAGTGAATAGGTACAATTATCTCGGAACAGTAATAACATCTGATGGGAGATGCCTTGAAGAGATTAGAACAAGGATCGCCATGGCAAAAGTAGCCTTTAGCAAGATGAAAACATACTGACCAATAAAAAGATGTCAATTGAAACGAGAAAAAGAGTGTTGAGATGCTACATAGAACCTGTACTTTTATATGGATGTGAAGCTTGGACAATGAACAGCCAGGCTGAAAAACATCTGATGGCTGTAGAAATGTGGTTTCTGAGGAAAATGCAAAGAATACCATGGACAGCCAGAAAGACCAATGAACAAGTCCTTCAAGAAACAAATGAAGATCGTAAACTGATCAGAGACATTAGACGTAGACAGTCACAATTTTTTGGGCATGTTATGAGAAGAAATGATTTGGAGAACTTGGTGACAACTGGTAAGATCGAGGGAACAGACCAAGGGGAAGACCTAGAAACAAGTATCTGGATGGCTTGGCCTTGTGGCATGGTCGAGACAGAAACACCGAACTGATCCACGACTCTGTTGATCGAGTGAGATGGCAGAACATGACCGCCCACGCTTACCGGCATGGCACATGATGGATGGATGGAATCATCATTTCTTTTGGCCAGACTATGAGAAGACAAACACCGCAAACATGTTGTGATGACCGGGACGATTTGTGGAAAGAGAGATAGAGGACGACAGCGTTGTGACATGGCACGGAAGGGAGTCAACAGACGAAGTGATCCATGCCGTCGGAGATCGCAACTTGTGGAGAAACATGGTCGCCATCGCCAGTTGGCAAGGCAATGGATGATGAGGATGACCTTATTAGGCTAATATGTTTAGTCTTCGGTAGCGGACGTTTTTGTTGCCTTCTTTTAGATGTTCTTGTCCATGTTTATGTCGATGTTCGTGTCCATGTTCATGTTCATTGGTCTTGTCCATGTTCTTGTCCACGTTCTTGTCCATGTTTTTGCCCATGTTCTTTTCCATGTTCTGGTCCACGTTCTGTCCATGTTTTTGCTCATGTTCTTGTCCATGTTCCTGTCCATGTTTGTCCCATGTTATTGTCCATGTTCTTATCGACATTCGTGTCCACGTTCTTGTCCATGTTTTTATCCACGTTCTTGTCCATGTTTTTTGTCCACGTTTTTGTCCATGTTCTTGTCCACGTTTTTGTCCATGTTCTTGCACACCCCTACTCTGCCAGCAGGAAAGGTTAAGTCTGGAGAATATCTGTCAATGTGCCCTTTTTTAAAAACCTAGACCTGCTTGGGAAATTCACCTTCCACGTCTATAAAAGAGATGTTCATATTCTACATAATTCAAATGTCTAAATGTATTTCTTATATTTTGCAGATTTGCTAGGGAAGTGTCCAGTAACGGCCTATTGTTTACAATATAGTGACCCAGTATTGTTTAACACTATCCGATAAGGTTTGATGACCTATCCAAGGATCTGAGAGTAGTATACACATCGTAACTTCCTCATAAACGATCTTATATTAATAATCAACAACTGGAATCGGCGCTGGCTTACAAAAGAACGCTTCTGATCGTCATAAATGATACCCACTTCAGCAGCTGTATCAGCTTTATCTTCATGACACTCTAAGTGGCTGCCCACTTGGATCGTGACACACAAACGCCTTTTCTCCTGTTGTTTTTCGGTAGTGTATGCCTGAAAAGTACACTGAGGGTCTAAGAACTGATAAGTGAACAGTACGGACGTTATATCAAACTAGGACAATTCTACAGTATTATTTCAGACTCGAAGAATATGAATTTTGGTATTCTATGAGTTAAAACAGGTTAGTTGCATGTTCATTACAGGATGTCGCAATCAACCCCAAGGTTGTTGGCTGTTTGTGATTTTTTAAATAATTTTTACATTCAATAGTTTAACATGCTTTCTGAATAAAACCGAACTGAACTCAACTTGTGTGCCTTTTGACCAAATCTGAACCGAACTCAGCTTTAGTGGTGCCTTCTTGACAACGAAGAAGTTGTGTTTTAAAATTATCTTATAATTTTATAATTTTTTTTTTTCTTTAGAATCTGTTTGTGTTTACCCGTCCCTAATGAAGATTTTGAAAATCGAAACGTCGTTTGTTTTGTCCTAGAATGCTTATGTTTAGTTTATATATATATATATATATATATATATAAACTAAACATAAGCATTCTAGGACAAAACAAACGACGTTTCGATTTTCAAAACTTTCATTAGGGACATGTTAGCACAAACAGATCTAAAGAAAAAAAAAAAATTATAAAATTATAAGATAATTTTAAAACACAACTTCTTCGTTGTCAAGAAGGCACCACTAAAGCTGAGTTCGGTTCAGATTTGGTCAAAAGGCACACAAGTTGAGTTCAGTTCGGTTTTATTCAGAAAGCAATGTTAAACTATTGAATGTAAAAATTATTTAAAAAATCACAAACAGCCAAACAACCTTGGGGTTGATTGCGACATCCTGTATGAACATGCAACTAACCTGTTTAACTCATAGAATACCAAAATTCATATTCTTCGAGTCTGAAATAATACTGTAGAATTGTCCTAGTTGATATAACGTCCGTACTGTTCACTTATCAGTTCTTAGACACCTCAGTGTACTTTTCAGGCATACACTACCGAAAAACAACAGGAGAAAGGCGTTTGTGTGTCACGATCCAAGTGGGCAGCCACTTAGAGTGTCATGAAGATAAAGCTGATACAGCTGCTGAAGTGGGTATCATTTATGACGATCAGAAGCGTTTCTTTTGTAAGCCAGCGCCGATTCCAGTTGTTGATTATTAATATAAGATCGTTTATGAGGAAGTTACGATGTGTATACTACTCTCAGATCCTTGGATAGGTCATCAAACCTTATCGGATAGTGTTAAACAATACTGGGTCACTATATTGTAAACAATAGGCCGTTACTGGACACTTCCCTAGCAAATCTGCAAAATATAAGAAATACATTTAGACATTTGAATTATGTAGAATATGAACATCTCTTTTATAGACGTGGAAGGTGAATTTCCCAAGCAGGTCTAGGTTTTAAAAAAGGGCACATTGACAGATATTCTCCAGACTTAACCTACCCTGCTGTGCAAGAACATGGACAAGAACGTGGACAAGAACATGGACAAAACGTGGACAAAAACATGGACAAGAACGTGGATAAAAACATGGACAAGAACGTGGACACGAATGTCGATAAGAACATGGACAATAACATGGGACAAACATGGACAGGAACATGGACAAGAACATGAGCAAAAACATGGACAAGAACGTGGACCAGAACATGGAAAAGAACATGGGCAAAAACATGGACAAGAACGTGGACAAGAACATGGACAAGACCAATGACATGAACATGGACACGAACATCGACATAAACATGGACAAGAACATCTAAAAGAAGGCAACAAAACGTCCGCTACCGAAGACTAAACATATTAGCCTAATAAGGTCATCCTCATCATCCATTGCCTTGCCAACTGGCGATGGCGACCATGTTTCTCCACAAGTTGCGATCTCCGACGGCATGGATCACTTCGTCTGTTGACTCCCTTCCGTGCCATGTCACACGCTGTCGTCCTCTATCTCTCTTTCCACAAATCGTCCCGGTCATCACAACATGTTTCGGTGTTTTGTCTTCTCATAGTCTGGCCAAAAGAAATGATGATTCCATCCATCCATCATGTGCCATGCCGGTAAGCGTGGGCGGTCATGTTCTGCCATCTCACTCGATCAACAGAGTCGTGGATCAGTTCCGTGTTTCTGTCTCGACCATGCCACAAGGCCAAGCCATCCAGATACTTGTTTCTAGGTCTTCCCCTTGGTCTGTTCCCCTCGATCTTACCAGTTGTCACCAAGTTCTCCAAATCATTTCTTCTCATAACATGCCCAAAAAATTGTGACTGTCTACGTCTAATGTCTCTGATCAGTTTACGATCTTCATTTGTTTCTTGAAGGACTTGTTCATTGGTCTTTCTGGCTGTCCATGGTATTCTTTGCATTTTCCTCAGAAACCACATTTCTACAGCCATCAGATGTTTTTCAGCCTGGCTGTTCATTGTCCAAGCTTCACATCCATATAAAAGTACAGGTTCTATGTAGCATCTCAACACTCTTTTTCTCGTTTCAATTGACATCTTTTTATTGGTCAGTATGTTTTTCATCTTGCTAAAGGCTACTTTTGCCATGGCGATCCTTGTTCTAATCTCTTCAAGGCATCTCCCATCAGATGTTATTACTGTTCCGAGATAATTGTACCTATTCACTTGTTGAAGAATATTCCCATTTACTTGTATATTACACTGTGGTATTTCGTTCTTCCTAGTGACGACCATAATCTGTGTCTTTTTACAATTTAATTCTAACCCTTGTTGTTCACTGTGTGTAACAACCGCATCTACTAAATTTTGCAGATCCTGTTCATTGTCTGCAATCAAGACTGTATCATCTGCATATCTAATGTTATTGATGCATTGTCCCCCAATGTTGATTCCTTCCATATTTTCAATATTTCTGAAAATATTTTCACTGTACAGGGAAAACAGATCTGGAGACATTACACATCCCTGTCTCACACCTCTCTTAATAGGCTGATATTGGCTTACTTCATTATCAACTCTTATGGCAGCTTGTTGTTTCCAATATATGTTTTTTACAAGTCTAAGGTCTTTCCCATCAATTTGTAGATCTTCAAGCATCCTTATCATGTTGACATGTCTCACTTTATCAAAAGCCTTTGTGTAGTCAATAAAGCAAAGGTGTAGATCTTTGTTTACTTCTATAGAACGTTCGATTACGGTTCTCAGTATATACACAGCATTTACTGTACCCTTGCCTACTATAAACCCACATTGTTCTTCTCCTATTTCAGGTTGTATTTTCCTCCTAACTCTTTGCATGATAATTCTTAGCAAAATCTTTGTGATGTGACTCATTATACTAATTGTTCGATGTTGATCACATTCCAAGGCTCCTGATTTCTTTGGGATTGCAATAAATACAGAATTACATAACTCATGAGGTATATTTCCAGTATCATATATTGTATTAAGCAGACTGGTAACTTTATCTATTCCATATTCTTCTAGAGCATTAATCATTTCTGTTGTGACGCTGTCTGGACCGGGGGTCTTGCCAGATTTCATATGATTAAGAGCATTCTGAACCTCCATCTTCAAAATTGTTGGCCCTTCATTATTATTTTGAACATCATACTGTTCGTCTCTGCTATCGTCATAAAGGTTTTTCACGTAATCTGACCATACATGTAAAATCTGATCTTTTTCTATTATGACTCTTCCATCTTTTGTCTTTAGGCAGCCTGCTGATGTACGTGTTCTTTGATTGGTAAGCTCCTGAATTCTTTTGTGCATTAGTTTCGCATTTTTACTGTTGTTTTGTTTTTCAATTTCTCTGCAATTTTTCTCAAGCCATGTTTCTTTTGCCTCCTTACATAAGGTTCTGACTTTTCTGTGAATTTCTTCATATTTGGCAGGATTATTTTTGTTCTGTCTTCTTAGATGTGTATAAGAGACAGGTCTTCTTGTTTCCATTAGTTGTAAAATTTCTTCAGTCATCCATGCCTTACGGCCCACTTTCTTTACTTTTGGAATAGTTTTTTCTTCTGCACAACTGATTGAATTCTTCAGCATTTCCCATTGATCATCTACATCTTGAAATAGGATCTCTAGATCAGACAATAAATCAAATTTGTTCTTTACTTCTATGTTAAAATTATCTTGTATTTCTTTGTCAGTTTTCAATTTGCACAAGTCATATTTAGGGTTTCCTGCTGTATACTTGACTTTCTTTAACTTTACCCTCAATGTGCCAGTAATTAATCTGTGATCACTGTAACAGTCTGCATTTGGAACTGTTTTTACAACTGTTAATGCATTTCGAAACCTTTTGCTTATCAGGATGTAATCTATCTGGTTTTTAATCCTGCTGTCTGGACTCCTCCATGTCCATAATCTTCTAGGATGTTTTGTTTAAACCAGGTGTTTCCTACAACCATTTCTTGTTCTTTTGCCCATTCTACAAGTCTGTAACCTCTTTCATTTCTCTCTCCCAAACCATGGTTGCCTACACTGCATCCATCGCTTTGCTTTCCTATTTTTGCGTTGAAATCACCCATTATGATATTTATTTCGGATTTTTTACAGTTCTTCAAAGCAGACTCCATGTCATTATAAAATTTCTCTATACTTTCTTCAATGATTACTTCATTGTGATGTTTGTAATAAGCTGTCCTTGTGACTCAGTGTAACTAAGCACATACAGTAGGTCAAATAGGGTTCAACTGATTACATGCAATGGGATAATTAATCGTCTTAAGCCACTTCCCATATCTGTCATGGGCTTATATATCGACGAAATGTTGTTATTGCGTTACAATACAACATGATTGTTATCATATTAACGACCGTAAAGTCATAACTGTGACACACTCCTACTTCTCATTTCATGTCATCCATATTTGTTTGGTCCGAACCTACGTTTTGTTTGGCACTGAATCTAACAGACATTTAAGTCCAAATAAACTGCTGAATATTTTGCATGACTTCCTATCATTTTCCAGATACTTAAACTTCAATTTGCTGATGAATTTCACGACTGAAATCTTCTCGGCACAGAATGTTGTTCGGGAGATGTAAGTATGCGTATAGTGTGTTTAATAAGCGTGTTTAAATGTAGCTGTGCTCATATTATACATAAGTTATGTTGATTGGCTGGCTTATCGGTTGACTGGATATGTGAGTAGTAGGTTAGTTGGTTGGTTGATTAGCTGATTAGTTAGCTGGTTGATGGGTTGGTTTGGTGTCTCATTAGCTGACTGGTTGTTTGGAGAGCTGGTTAATTAGTTAGTTGGTTAGCTAGTTGGTTGATAGGTTGGTTTAGTGGTCGAATAGCTGGTTGTTTGGTTGGTTTGTTGGTTGGTTGGTTGTTTGATTGATTGGTTGATTGGCTGGATGTATGAATGATTGGTTTATTGGTCAGTTGGTTGGTTGGTTGACTGGCTGGTCGGCTCGCTGGTTAATTTGTTGGCTGGCTGGCTGGTTAATTAGTTGGTTGGCTGACTCATTGTTTGGCTGGCTGGCTGGTTGATTGGCTGGCTGGTTGATTGGCTAGCTAGCTGTCTGGTTGATTGGCTGGCTGGCTGACTGACTCGTTGATTGGCTAGCCTGCTGGCTGGTTGATTGGCGTGCTAGCTGGTTGATTGGCTTGCTGGCTGGTTGATTGTTGAGCTGACTGGCTGGTGATATACCGCCTGGCCGTTAGACAAGTTGGTTGGCTAAATGATTGGTTGGCTGGCTGGTTGGTTGATGAATCCTTTAGACGACCGACAATTAACTTTCAAGTCGGATGTATTGGCATTCAGGCCGTTTGAGCTATGGAAATAGCTTCCACATGAATTAGATTATCATACTTCCTTTCCTTGAAATAACTCCTCAATATTTTTGGGCACATTATGAATAAAACTATGTTAGGAAATGTAGTAACAACTGGCACGACTGATGGGAAAAAGAGCAAGGGTGAAGGCAGAGAGATAAATATCTGGATGGGTCCATCACACAGCATAATCGAGACAAAAATAAAGAGGTTCATTCATGATTGATGATCTAGTGAGATGGTGAACTATGACCGCCTACGCGTATAGGCTTAGCACATGATGATGATATTCTGGCATTGACACCTTCTTAACTTGTATCCTGATATTATGTCTGATCGTTCCTCTTCTCGCTACACTGATAAGTCAATATAAACATCTCATTTCTGAAATTACCTGGGCAGGCAGAGTCCACAAGCCCAGGAAAGCAATTTGTATAAGGGAAGTTGGTTGCATATCCTTACAGGACGTCGCAGTCAACCCCAGCATGTTTGGGTTTGCATGTGATTCCGTGACAAGTTTACTTTAGTTTGCCATCGATTTCTGAACGACCGGCACTCATACCTTCGTATGGTAACCAAAGCCTGCTTACAAATCGCCCGCAGATGTGTTTCGAACGCTATGGGTAGAGAAATGCAGGGGGGAAAAACACTCGTCAAAGTGTGAAGTTGTTGGCCTAAATAGCAGGGGACTAAAGAACAAACTTCTATCGATGGTTGCTAAGAAAGCAATTTACAACACAATTTTCCTACCAACTCCATGCTATCAATGCCTAACCTGTACATCGACAGAAAAAGAGAAAAGAAAAATCACAACAACAACAAGGCAACAAGTAAAATGGTTTGGCAGTGCTAGTAGGTTACCAACTAACAGTAATACCACAACAAGCAATGATGTATACAGATCAAATGGAAGCAGAGGAAGAGGCCCGACTACGTAAACGATGGACGGACGGAATAGCAGAGTCCAAGGGAATATCCATACATGAAGCCCATAAGCGGGCATTCTCCCGTTGTTTATACTTCACCCCGACACCGCAAGATACAAGAGGAACATGATGAGATTAGATGAGATAGAAAGCGGGCATCTACGTAGTACAATGGATGCTATGCATCAAGCATATTGATCGCTGCAGAAGAAGACTTGAGAAATAATTGTGCATACTTTCGAGCATAATTTACGCAAAAACAAATAAACAGGATATCATATTCTGAATTTTTGTCTATCACATGGGTGGTCTTTACCGTGCGTTGAATAAATAAATTGTTCACGATATTGACATACATAACATGAATGCCCTAAACACGATAGCCTGTTAGTCTCCATTTCACAAGAGGACACAATTACTGTCTGTTATTTTCTTTCGGCTAGATGAGTAATAGCTGGATATAAATATATCCAGTCCTGAATATTACTGTCTGTTTTTCCTCTCCGGCTACGTCATTAACTGCTAGATAGAAATATATCCACTGTCTGCTATTTCCTATGTGGTTATGCGAGAAACTGCAATATATAAATAAATCCAGCCACCGCAATGCTGTCTGTTATTTTCTATGTGGCTGTGTGAGTGCCATAGGTCTCGACAGCAGAATGATGTGATCATGTTAAACATTGTAAACGTATAACAGGCCGACAGAAATAACCCATATACAAGGGTCAAGGCAGACTTAACGCATATTTGATCCATGGCATAACCCATACACAAGGGTCATGGCAGACTGCTGTCACTTATAACACAACTGAGTTAAATCAAATAAATCTGGAATACAGATGGCGTTAATGTAAACGTTGCCCTTCTCCTACTATAAGTCTGAGCCGGTCTAACTTCGACCACGGTCTCGACTCAGTATGAGCTTAAAAGATACCTTTCTGTCCTGGACCTGGTCGAAAAGAGTGCTTCTCGCACAAGGCAATCTGCCCTTTCAACCGTGATAAGAGTGTGAGCTTTAGTCACAGTCATTGGTCCTTAACAGCGAAGAACTACTAGATATAAATATATCTATATAAACTGCCTAGGATCTTCTCTCTCGGTTTCCCCCGGCCTCTTTTCGACTCCAATTGTCCCTTTCTCATGATGTGCCCAAGGGATGTGGAGTGTCTCATTCCTTTGAAATTGAAACAAAACAACTAGTGTTAGCGTACATTGGTGATCTCTTTCGGGAGATTTCTCAGGTTATGTGTTAAAAGCCTCTTATGCTTGGAAGCCACATGACAAACGAAACACTAGGATACCTACAAACACAAGAAGAAGAAAATTAAACACAGAAATGAATGCTACGGTAAGGACATGGACAGAGCTGTAGGAGGCTGAAAAAGATGGAACGGTTTGGCTGTGGGTGGTTAAGGGTCCATCTACGAATGGGGGATATAGGACAAAATAAGAAGTTTTGCAAGCCTCTTGTCCAAGGGTTAGTCTGGCAATATACTGACTCGGGTTTTATTTACCTTATATAGACGAAAGTCTCTGGCTTTACCAAAACCTAGGCCACAAATTCCATAGAAGCAAAGATGCACAAACCAATATTTCTATATCATTGAAATAAATTAGATTTTAATAGCATTTCGAGGAAGTTCCGATTTTTGCCTACAAGCTCACACATAGAAACCCTAAACTGGGATCACATTCTTTCCATTGCATAAACGCAACCCGTAAGAATATCATATTTCCTTCGGAATGTCTGAGAACATATGAAAACTATTTAGAACTATTATCGAATTCTAGTTCACGCTATTATATTTCATTGTGTGTAAATATTGTAGATATCTCTACACACAAGAAAATAAATAGTGACTGACTTTAGTAATCAATTGAATATCTGTTGTATCTTCTTCTTCTTCGCACACCTCCAAGTGTCCGCCTGAAATTATCCAACGACGGCAGCCGTCAATTTAAGCGGTTGGTCATCTCCAAAAAGTGAAAGGTCTTAAAGGCTAGATGATCGATTGAATTGCACCTGGGTTCTATTCCATTTGACTAAGTCGTATTTCCTAACAGCGGCCTGGCGAAAGCGCCGCACAGATCACTTCAAAAGCTTCAGCCTCGACCCCTACGAAAATGCTGCATTCGGTGACCGAATTACGAATTTACGGCCTGCATAGCGCGAGGCAGGTGGTTTGATCAATTTGCCACGCCGACCACCATAGGGTTTGTCTTCAAATGTAGCGGGTGTATGCCAGAATAACTGTCTCTGTTCAAATGAATATAATTGTCTGTCTGCAGATATCTCAAGGGAAACAAGCTGACAGAGCTTCAAGAAGGGGACTTCACCAACATGTCCAAGCTTGTGCAACTGTTTGTATTAGCTTTGGTTATTTTCTTTCTTTGTGTATGACCTGTTTTCTACTCTCGGGTGTAGAAAAATTAAGACCTTGGAATTATCTCAAAATCATTAACCGGAAACCTAATCGAGGGTCGTGTAGAGGACGATGATGGAAGAACCACAACCAACGTCAACTAATCATTATAGTATTGAATGAAAAGCATCAGCAATCTGTGTAAATTAGACATAATTATTTCGATTCATTAAATGATTGAGTTAAGAATCGACATTATAATACTCCTGTCAAGCCCAAAGAAACAAAAACGCATTTCTTGTTGTGGCACTTTGATGGAAGTATCAAGATTCAGTATCAGCTAACTATCATAGTTTCTTGTAGGGGTTCCATGATGGAAGCATCAGCACTCAGTGTAAGTCAACCGGCAAAGCATTTCATGTTAAGGAACCATTAACACTGAGAATAAGCTAACAGTCGTAGTGTTTCATATATGGATACTACCATGGAAGCATCACCACTCAATGTCACCTAACTATCCTAGTATTTCACAGTGCAAGAGGTCTTTACGACGATGCCCATCTTGCTCTACTTGCCATCTCTTCTACTTGATGTCTGCAGAAGACATGCATAGGCACATATTTACCAATAGAAAGTTGTCAATAGATTAAGAGCAAGAGAGCTAAAGTGCTGTATAAAACCTATGCTATTGTTTGCATGTAAAACTGTTCTACCTTCTACCAACTGTTCTAAGAATTGTTTTATCCACTGTTCTGCTCACTGTTCTACCAACAGTTATATCCATTGTTTCTACCTACTGTTCTACGCACTGTTCTACACTCTGTTCTACCAACTGTTATACCAACAGCTCTACCAATTGTACCATCAACTATTCTATTCACTGTTCTATCAAGTGTTATATCAAGTGTTCTACCAACTGTTCTACCCACTGCTCTACCAACTGTACCACCAGCTGTTCTACACACTGCTCTATCAACTGTGCTACTAACTGTTCTACACACTGTTCTACCAGATGTTATACGAACTGTCCTACCAACTGCTCTACACAAGGTTCTACCAACTGCTTTATCAACAGTTTTACCCAATGTTCTACCCACTGTTTTATCAAATGTTCTACCTCTTGTATTACTAACTGTCCTTCCAACTGTCCTACCAACTGTCCTACCAACTGTCCTACCAACTGTCCCACCAACTGTTCTACCCACTGTTCTACCAACTGTTATACCCATTGTTCTACCTAGTGTTCTACCAATTATTCTATACACTGTTCTACCGATTGTTCTACACACCGTTCTACCAATTGTTCTACCCACTGTTCTATCAACTCTTCTACCAGCTGTTCTACCAACTGTTCTACCAACTGTTCTATCGACGGGTCTACCAACATTTATACCCATTGTTTCTAGCTATTGTTCTACGCACTGTTCTACATTCTCTGTTTTACCAACTGTTGTACCAACAGGTCTACCAATTGTACCATCAACTATTCTACTCACTGTTCTATCAAGTGTTATATCCATTGTTCTACCAGCTGTTTTACCCACTGTTCCACACACTTTTCTACCCGATGTTCTACCAACTGTTCTACCCACTGTTCTACCCATTGTTCTACCAACTGTTCTACCAATTGTTCTACCAACTGTTCTACCAATTGTTCTACCCATTGTTCTACCAACTGTTCTACCCACTGTTCTACCAACTGTGCTACCAAACAGCCAGTCACCTAACCATCTACCAGACCAGTCAATCTAACTAACAATGTGATACAAGAAATTCTAAGATTGTGTTATTTCCAATGTCTTCATTGATGATTTATGATCAGCAAGATGAGGCAGATGAGTTCGGGGCCCTTTGGTATCGTGTGTAAAGCGCAGAATAATACGTAGAGCATCGCGGCTTGGAGAGAATGATGTTGCAGGGAGCGACATGAGGATTTAAGCGACACTCAGTAATCAGAGGAATGGCCAGACGGACATTTAATCAGACTGCTATTGATACCAGTAGTATTGGGACTCTTCGCTGGCTGCTGAAAATGAGGACGAAGCGTGAATGGGAATGCCCCGCGTGCTGTAATGTCGATTCTTCCCTCGGCTCAACTCAGCTCAACTGAACTCAACTGAACTCAGCTCAACTCAACTCTGCTCAACTCAACTTTGCTCAACGCAATTCTTCTCAACTGTTGGCTATCATGCATTTTATCTGTGGACATTTATGCTCAGTATAAAAAATACTAACACCTGGTTATGTTTCTGATGCAGTGACCTGTCTAGGAATATTATTTCAAGCATTCAAGAGAACGCCTTCGGGATGCTCCCGTCTTTGGAAGTATTGTGAGTACATTTAGCAATCTGATTGAATTGTACGATTTAGTGTATCGTGTATCATAGCACCGTAGATCCTACAGCATTCGGAAGTCGCATTTCACATCACTCACCTGTAAGTACGTTTCATTAGCCTCTTTCAGGCAGTCGTTGTTAGTATATTGTCCAGTAAGCAAGTTTGCAGCGGCAGGGTTCGCAAACGAAACGATGACTTCTGTGGAGCATTCTGTGTACCGTTCTGTGGAGCATTCTGTGTACCGTTCTGTGGTGCATTCTGTCGAGCGTTCTGTCCAGCGTACTATGGAGCGTTCTGTGTAGCGTTCTGTGTAGCGTTCTATGGAGCGTTATATTGACGCTTTCTGTGGAGCGATTTGTGGAGCGTACTATGGAGCGTTCTCTGGAGCGTTATATGGAGCGTAATATGGAGCGTTCTGTGTAGCATTCTGTCGAGCGTTCTGTCGAGCGTTCTATGGAGCGTTCTGTCGTGCGTTTTGTCGAGCGTTCAGCGGAGCGTTCTGTGGAGCGTTCTGTGGAGTGTACATAGAAAAGCAAGATCCGCCTTGGTCATCCAATGCATCCAGTCTTCTATTCCAGTCGTCTCGTTCATATCTTGTGACTGGATCCAATTGAGTCACAAGATGAGTGCGAGGCTAATGTCGTGATTCTCTCCCTGACGCCAAGTCAACTCAGGCTCATATCATATTGTCATCTCATCTCACCACACCGTTTTTTTCGTCTGTTCTACAGTCAACATTTATCTTAAGCTAGAGACAGTATTCCTTTACGCTCACAGTCAGCTTCTCTTTTGTTTCGCAGTCAGCAACAATCGTGATTTACAGTCAACATTCTTTCAGAAAGACAGTCAACATTTCTTCTAATCGAGAGTCAATATTTATTCTGATTGACAGTCAATATTTTTTTTTGGTTGATAGTGTACATTTCTTCTGTTTAATAGTCAATATTTCTTCTGATTGACATTCATTATTTCTTCTGATTAACAGTAAAAAAAATTGTTAATTGACAGTCAATGTTTCTTTTGATCGACAGTCAACATTCCTTCTGATCGACAGTCAACATTTCTTTTGATCCATAGTTCACATTTCTCAGTCTTCATTATAGCAGGTTGAGATTCACCTCCTGATCCATTCAGGGTCCACTCTAGAGCTCAAAGCCTACACGATGACAATCTATGCCAACGATAGACAAACATTATCCCATAATTTGTCTAGCGAAATTATTATAATTAGGTAGAACCAAGTGTTATGCCACAGAGAAAAATAACATTAAAATATAATATTACAATGAAAGGAATCATGTTTAGCCAATAAATTCCAATATTTGGGGTAGTCATAGAAAAATGTAATTGCATATCCTTTACAGAGCGTTGCAGTCAATTCCAGCATTTTTAGCTGTTTATGATTGATTGATTGATTGATTGATTTAGGAACCGTTTAGCTGTTTATGATTGCCTGGCAATTACGTTCAGTACATTAGCTTTGCTTTCGAAACGACCGGCATTCATATCATTGTATGAAAATCAACGCAAGGCGGTCTGCTACTGGAAGCTTTAGAATAATATTTAAAACTCTTTAAACAGCCAAATTGTGCAATCTGGACATTTCGAGGGAGTCTAATTCGCAAAGACAACTCACCACAAACATCAGAAAGCGGCAGTCAACATGTTGTGGAAAATGGAAACATTTATGGAAAGAGAGATAGAGGAAGACTGCGAGAAAAAAATTATTCGCAGTCTGCTGTCGAGACACAGAAGAGTGTCAATACACGAATTGATAGATGCCGTCCGAGCTCGTAAGATGTGGGAAAGCATGATCGCCGAACCTGTCGGAAAGTCATTCGTTGACGATTATTAATATTATTATTATTATTATTATTATTATTATTATTATTATTATTATTATTATTATTATTATTATTATTAATCATAACATCATGTGGAAGATGCGTAACAGAAATTAAAAGCAGGCTAGGCTAAAGGAAAGCTGCTTTTCCACACACACACACACACACACACACACACAAACACACACACACACACACACACGCACGCACGCACGCACACACGCACACACACACACACACACATCTTATGTAATAAAGAACTTTCACAGAACATTAGCAAGAGAGTACATGCTTGTCCTACCGAACCTGTTATGCTGTATGGCAGAGAAGTTTCTCATCAAGTGTCGTGCCGAATGGCGTTGGGGTTCATGACTCTCCACAGATCTCTGTCTTTGATTTTCTGGATCAACTCTGCCGTTGATATTCCTCCATGCCATCGTCGCAATCCATCCAGCATCATTTCTCGTGTTCTGCCTCTGCCTATTTTCCCCTCGATCTTTCCAGTTGTCACGATGTTCTCCAGCGCCTCTCTTCTCATCACATGACCAAAAAAGCTGTTTGTCTCTTTCTTATTGTTGTATATAATGTTCTAGTCCAAGGAATTCGCAACATTCGTCTACGGAACCAAATCTCTGTTGCTTCCAATCCCTTCCTAATTTATTCAGTGAAGTTTAGAACGAAGAAATGAGGAAGAGCTTACAATATGCGGAGATGTGAATTTTGAGACGAATTTTGTGTATAGACTTTGGAAAGCTAGAGTAACTTATAGACGAGTGTCCGGAAGAGGCTAATAAGAGTAGCACTTTATTGATAACTATAAGAAAGAGAGAAAGAGAGAGAGAGAGAGAGAGAGAGAGAGAGAGAGAGAGAGAGAGAGAGAGAGAGAGAGAGACCATGTTATTTGTTCTTATAATGGCAAGATTGTCCTAGACTTGGGGACGTAAATTACAAGTACCTCAGAACTCGGAGTGGGTTCACCTGATGGCGAGGAACATTAGTAATAAGGAAAGCTAATTCACACACATAAATCAGTAAAGTGTATTAGAAGTAGGAAACACTATAAAATAACAAAAAAGTAATGCAGCTTTATAGAACAGAAGTACAAATATATACCGGGCGTTGCGGCGACTATCCTTCATCAGTAAACAAATACATGCACAAAACATAACATATAATCACAGAGGAGATCCTCTACTGACTACATGCTGGCAGAAGAACAGGATGAGAAAAATTAAAAGATGAAACAAATTAAAACAACGAAGATAAAATGAAAATTGGAAAAACAAATTGTTGCTACTTATCTCAGAATCTCAGGTTGTGAAACTAGAAGTAGTAGCACGCGTAAGGACTGCGTATGAAATCAAAGCCAGTGAAAGGAAACATACAAATAATGTCAAGAGAGGCACTGGAGGAATCGCGACTGGAAAGATTAAAATTAGAGGCAGGCCGTGAGAAAGATGCTTAATAAGCCACTTGATAAGACGCCTGAGACTGATGATGGTGAGACAGATTTCAAAGATGTAAACTATATGCAGAATTCGACGTGGTCGAAGGCTATGAGCGGTCGCTCTTATATTTCCGGTACGCTGATGGCGAGGCAGGTGGTTCAACCGCTGGACTTAAACGTTACATTCTCGATCAGAAAGCAATGGCAAGCTACTGAACATACAATTGCCTATAAAATCAACCTGGGGTTGATCTCTGCGTCCTGTATAGGATATGCATTTAAAAACAAATAAAACCTATACGTGCTAGAACCAACAATTGTCGGAGACTAAGGGATGCAATAGGTACAATTCAGACATACACTGTAAGGGACAAGAGTGATCAGGGGGAATTTTCATGAATTCTGTGGGTCTTCCCATCTCCTGCATTGAAGGTCAGTTTGGTAGACTGGAAAAGAGCCCTCTCTCTTAAACCTCCGGTGTGCTGATGCCGAGGTAGCGGGTTCAACCCTACACTGGTCAGTTAAACTAAAATTTTGACTTCTCGTCCTTGACTTGGAGACATAAATTACACGTGCCAAAGAAGCCAGAGTGGGTACGCCTGATGGTGAGGGACACTGGAAATAGGGGAGGCTAATCCAAGCGCAACAATCTGTCCAGTGCACCAGGCGTAGTAACACCAGACGCAGTATAAGGACTACACTTGAGTTCAAAGCTCAAAGTTCAAATCTTCCTAGAGACTTGAGACATAATCACAATTAGTAATGCTTGTCTAATCTTCCCAGAGGCTTGAGACACCATCATAATATACAATATTCTTGTAATCTGCCTAGAAATTTGAGACACAATAATAATATACAATACTCTTGTAATTTTCCCAGAGACTTGAGACACAATCATAATATATAATACTCTTGTAATCTTCCCAGAGACTTGAGCCACAATCAGATAGCAGAGATTCAGCCACACTACTTCAGGAATCTGACAAGTTTAAAACGATTGTAAGTATGCTCCAGAATGTCCATGATATTTTACATGTGTCGATCCATACCCTAAAATTGACGCCGTAGTTTCAACGAATCAAGAAGTCATTTGAAACGACTATGTGTTTCATCATGATATTCATAATGATGATGATCATTGGACAAATGGCACCAATACTAAAGAACAACCACATATCAATAGATACTTTAAAAAGACAACCTATAACAAAATCTTCCTGCCAACTCTATGCTACCAATGCCAAACCCGGACAATGACAGAAAAATGGAAAAGAAAAATTACAACAACAGAAATGCGATTCCCGAGAAGAATACTCAATGTGAAAAGAAGAGAGAAAATCAGAAAAAATGAAAACAAAAAATCAGGACTAAAGTAGGGATTACATCAGCGTTAGATTTCATCCAAAAACGGCAAGTATATAGTTTGGCCATATAACTAGGTTACCAACATACACTATACAACAACAAGCAATGATGTACAGCCAAAATGGAAGCAAAATAAGAGGCCATTCACGTAAACAATGGACAGAGAGAATGGCAGAGTCCATGGGAATCTAGATACATGACGCCCTTAAACTGGCATTACCCCGCTGTTTATATATCATCTCGAAACCGCAAGTTACAAGAGGAACAAAGATGGGATAAGGTGATGAGATGAGATGATGAGATGAATTAAAGAGATGAGATGATGAGATGAACTCATCATCATCATCATCATCATCATCATCATCATCATCATCATCGAGTACCCCTCTACATCCAAGCTGACTTTAAATTGTTCGTTGTTTATTCTGCTAGGCTGTATTCTGACCATGTCTCTGTGTTGTCTGTTCTTGTATATCTATCACTTTTTCTAGCTCTTTAGCCCCTCAATTTTCCATCAATCTTTCTTTATCTGTTAGTTAGTTACTTTTGCTTACAGGACAGCATTTTTTTTTTAATTTTTTTGTGTGATTTCTTCGCAAGTTTACGCTCAGTAATTTGCCATTAAGTTTTAAACGACCGGCACTCATATCATTATACGGAAACCAATGCAAGGCAGTCTGTTTCAAATCCCCCGGAGCTGTGTTTCGAATGCGGTATGCGTTGTTGTGAATGGCGTTAGTAATCCCTTAGCCATGGCGCTGGCAACATCGTACTGCCACGATTCTCCGAAATTAAGACCTACCCTTAAAATCATCCCTAGCACGATGTTCAGGATGATTTTTAATATACTACCTATCCCTAAAATAATCCCTATAGTATGTCCACAAACTAATGTCGTCATTCACGATCAATTATTTTGAAAACAGTCTGTTGCATCGTTATGAAATTTTTCCTGCCGTCTTATATTTACCCCCACCCAAGGAATATGTCTTTGATAGGTCCAAAAGCAACTTAAATCATCGAAAGCGGCGACATTTCTTTGATGTTTTGCTGAAAAACTAGTGATTTCTCGCTAACAAACTTGTTTTTACAGTAAGGAACGCCTCGCCAATTCACATGACGACACAAGGCGTATCCGGATTCGTATGGAAGTGGGTGCAATAAAAGAAGTAGCTTAAATGTCGACAGGGTCGGATGCCGTGCACCGGATTTTTATCCCATATGGCTCCGTTTCTTTCCGCAGCGCTGAAAGCGTCGCACAAAGCACGAACTCCGTAGTTCCAGCGACGACCCTCGGGAGTCTCCGAAAAAATGCACTCGTGAAATGAAGGATGCGGCCCGGAATCAACCATACAACCTTCGGAGCCCGAGTCAGACTGCTTGACCACTTCACCACGGAGAATCCCAAGAGGGGTGCAATGTGTAATATCAGTAAAGACAGAGAATTTACAGAGGCATGGGGTAAATAATGTGTAAATTGACAGGAAAGTAGAAGGAATATATTTCTTACCTTATTTTTCATTTCCTTCTAGTTTATTCAGCTGCTAGTTAATAATGTGTACACAAGTATTCATGTTAGCATTTTATATTGAGTTCGTGAAAGCTTCCAAATAGCTGTGCTTTAAAGTGCGTATGGAGTGACCAGAAATGATACCGCAATTTCGTCATTATGTTTCCATTTTTAAGAATCTGTTCAGCTGTCTGTGTAGTTTGCTCACACGTACACCTGGGTGACAGACCCACTTTGAGTCTTCGTGAAAGATTGTCTACTCTGCTGTTTACCCTTCAGAGACGAAACATGATTACCTGTTTTGCACTATGAAAATAGTTGTCACTGTCTCTATAGTGGGCTTTCTTCTTAACGACCAAGATGTTGGTCCTCTTTTCATTGAAGTTTATAGATTGATTCGTATGCACGTGTGTTGTCCCCTAATTTGACAACGTGTTTACTCTCACGTTTCTTGTTATGCCACAATATGGCAGTTTCCACCGCAATATTACTCTTCTGTTGGTATTCAAATCGTTTAGTGTGTGTGTGTGTGTGTGTGTGTGTGTGTGTGTGTGTGTGTGTGTGTGTGTGTGTGTGTGTGTTATCAATACAGTTGTTTGTCACCGCTGAGGGCTTGCGGAAGTGAAAATTCATCACTGTGGAATACAAACTGTTGCCATTGACATTATGCTGATGCTGTAATGCTTAGGGCCTGAAATTCTTCTGAATTAAAAATTAGAATTTTGTTGCGTATCCCTTACGGGACGTTGCAGTCAACACCAGCATTTTCAGCTGCTGTTGATGTACTAGGCAAGTGTTACGTTCAGTAGTTTGCCATTGCTTTCTGAACGACCGGCCCCTATACCTTTTTCGAAAAAACCAGCACCGCCGTGTTTCGAACCCGGATATACGGGCTCACAAACCGCGTTCGCAAGCCCTTAGCCACAGAGACCGGTATTCTTCTGAATATTTATAGCAAAATATCCCAGTTGGTGTGCACGTGGATTAAGGTCTGCGATCTGCTTAATCTGTGTCGGACGATTCAAGTAGGTTGATGACTGCTCTCGGTTGCATAAAATTCAATCCATCCTTTCTCCAATAATGCTCTTCCTCTTTCAACACATGGTCCTGACATTTTTCCAGTAACTTTTATCAATATTTAATAGCGTTGACTGGATTAGTATCTTGACGTCAGACAATTTGAATATAGTATTGTCAGCTGCCACCTGTCCTTTAATTTTAGCCCACACAAGTTCTATAGGGTTAAAATGAGAATGGTACGGCGGAAGTCTCAAGCACCCATGACGATGCTCTTCTGTCAACTTGTCGATTTGATATTTCTTGCTTTTTGGCGTCTATTTTACAAGGGACAACAATTCTAGCTAGAAATACTTTTCTGGAAATGGTATGTTTTCCATTCGGAGTCATATCTTTATTGCTCCCTTTGTGCTCGATGCTGTAGGTATTTTGTCTTCTTGGGCAACAACATTGATAGCATGCATTGTCCATAATTGGACACGACGGTCTATCTAGGAATGAAAGCACAGTATTCTCGAGCCAATCTCTAAATACATTACCATTCATCTTATTATGATAATCCCTATTGTCTGTATGCTTTGATACGAACAAGAGCCCAGCATTCTGTTGTAAGCCATTATGCGCATTACCAGCATGGGCCATGGCCAAAAGCTGTCCTATACTACTGGGCACATATCGCTTTATCTGTCCGTCCACTGATTGCCATTCCTTATCACTTGTGTGGTGCGCATTGATCCACATTTCATCCAAACACACTATGCCATAATTTTCTTTGCGCATTTCCCTTATTTCACGTAGGTATCTGCTTCTCATGGCTCCTAAATGCGGTTGCTCGCAAAGAATATTTCTACCGCCCTTGTACTTTCAAAAAGCGAAGATAATGTCCTTATAATTTTCCACAAAGTTGTTTTGGATAGCTCTATGTTATTGTTATTTCTCAACCAAACCCTAAGTTTTCTTACAGTCACTGTTTCTTTGGCATCCAGCATTTTTATAATGCTGGATAATCCTGGATATAAAATCCAAAATTTTTATAATTTTAGGAGTCTCCGTGGCTCGGGCTCCAAAGGTCGTGGGTTCGATTCCGGGCCGCATCCTTCGGTTCACGAGTTAAATTTTTCGGAGACTTCTGTGGGTCGTCGCTAGAGCTGAGGAGTTCGTGCTTTGTGCGATGCTTTCCGCGCTGCGGAAAGAGACCGAGCCATATGGGATACAACCCGGTGCAATGAAGTCGACCCTGTAGAATTTTAAGCGACTTTTTAAAGCATTTTTATAATAGCTCGCATTATGACATCTTTGTCAAAGCTGTCTACAATAATCTTTCTACCTACCGTTTGTTTGGTTATTGCGTGGTAGTTTAATTCCAGATTCTTGCACCCATCGACGAAATGACCGTTTACTCAAACCCAATGCATGCACTGTTCTTTTTTCAGAATTTGTAATAGTATAAAACAGTTTCCTGCGATCAGCTTCTTAACAAAAATATGTGTACAACTTCATAGCGATGCTTTGAAGTGTATACACAATTTCGCATTCAATCCCATTGAAAAATATTCACACATTTCAATGTTAGCGATAAGTGGTAAGATTTAAAAAAAAAAAAAACATATTAATCAGGTTTCATGAAATAACCCACATTTTGAGACACCTCTGAACAGTCCTAGTTTAAACTACGCGGGGAGCTGGCATAAGGCCAACCCCGTGAAAAACGTACAATATTCAACATTGAGCGCTGATTGTCTGGCTACGCTGTAATACATTTAAAATTATGAATTTCATCTCAGACTAGTAAATTATATACCGCATATAAGCAAACTTTGAAATCTGCTGTAAAATCTCCAGAACAAAAGTTGTTTTTTTTTTTTGGTTGGACATAATGATAAGGTTATATACTAAATCTCATAATTTTCCCTCAGTTGGTTACTGAGATATGGATGTTTATATTGAGGCAAACAAATGTGAATGCACTATAGTTAAGAACACCAGCTAGAACGAAGTTATTAAACGTGCACTTGCATTAGAGTACTCTGTTGATGGCATCGACTTTTCTAAATACCAACTGTCCAAGCTGATTGTCATACATGACACTCCAATGTTTATGAGCATAGGACCTCGAATGACAATTGATCAGATGGAATTCGGGATTTGGAGCATTATGACGATGCTCTTGAAGATGACATGACTGAATTTGAATAAATTTAAAATGTTGTACATTAATAAATGAAGATTTTTGTATCTCAAAAATGGAAAAGAAAAATAAGACATCTCTTGAAAATAAGCCCTTAAGTATTTGTTGTTATGTTAAAATTAATATAAGACCCTGTCTTATCTTCTGGGGAAAACGGTAATTATGAACACGTTTACAAAGGGCTTGGCGCCAGGTTGTTAGCAGACGAAATCCAGAAAAAGATCACAAATACTGACAATGAAAGTGGTTGAGGAAGCAGTGGAACTACTTTAGCGTGGATTCTATACAAGCCGCTCACGTTAACAATCTCAGGATAGTTTAACATTGAATGAAATCGGTAGAACGTGTCGCTGATCATCATCATCATCATCATCATCATCATCATCATCATCATCATCATCATCATCATCAAGTGCCATGCCAGCTGGCGTAGGCGTTCATGTCTCTCCACAGATCTCGGTCTTTAGTGTTCTGGATCAACTCTGCTGATGATATTCCGCCATGCCATCGTCTCAATCCTTTCAGCATCATTTCTCTTGGTCCGTCTCTGCCTCTCTTCCCCTTGATCTTTCCAGTTGTCACAGTATTCTCCAATGCCCTCTTCTCATCACATGACCAAAGAAAGCTGTTTGTCTCTTTCTTGTTATTGTATATTGTATATAATGTTCTAATTTCATTAGCCTCTTTCGGGCAACCATTATGATCATATATCTGATCACACAGTTCAATAATAAAATAGAAATGTCACGCGAATCATGTATGAATCAGTTATGCACACATTTAGACCCTCGTCGCTGCTTTAAAGTTTACTCACTGTGCAGAGATTCACTTTTAGTGACCTAAAGACGGAAATTTGGGCACTTAAGGTTATATCCATGTGCAGAGAAAGTCATTCTTTTCAATATCAATGCAGTGAAAGAGCTTCGTTATAGGATCAAGCCATTGAAAGTGATTCTTCACACATTCAAAGACATTGAAAGTGATTCTTCACAAATTTAAGCCGATAAATGTGATTCTTCACAAATTCAAAGTCAGTGAAAGTGATACTTTGTAACAATCAAATCAATGAAAATAATTATTTTCAAAAACAATACAACGAAACATTCTTCTTAAAACCAAAGCAATGAAAGTGATATTTCATGAAATCAGAGCAATAACAGTAATCTTTCATGAAATTGAAGCAATAAAAACCAATTGTGAAATGAATCCTTAACCAAACCAACCCAGTGAAATTAATCCTTTACCAAACCAAACAAGTGAAATTAATCCTTTACCCAACCAAACAAGTGAGATTAATCCCTTACCAAACTAAACCAGTGAAATTAATCCTTTACCAAACCAAACCAGTGAAATTAATCCTTTACCATACCAAACCAAGTGATCTTTGACAAACTAAAGAAACTTAGTCGCTAAGAAGTTACGACTGTGTGAATTTGTATAGATAAAGAAAGGATGTTCATCCTTGATCATTGGGATCCCACTGGATCCAAGGTATAGTTTTCGTGAACATGAGGTCCAAATACCAAGTACCCTTGTGAATGGTAAAAATCTCTTGGCGGTTGAAAATGGGAAAAGGCAGGCCGAATAGCCCCAGGTACATTTCAATATTAGAAAAAAAACATCATCATCAAGTGCCATGCTGAAAAACGTGGGCGGTCATGGTTCGCCATCTGACACGGTCACCAGAGTCTCGAATCAGGTATGTGTTCTTGTTCCGACCATGGCACAATGTCACACTACCCGAGAGAAACCACCCAAAGGATTAATATTTATAGTATTGCAATTATGATATAAATATGTATGGATTCCCGTCGTTGCTACGGAGTTCGAGCACACTTGTGAATTTCTCCTTGTGTAATAAATGATTTGAGACCGTTGTACTTATGGAAATACCAGCGGACAATGAAAGTAATCTTTGACAAAACACCAAACAATACCAAATACATTTTTTAACAAAACTAAATCTATGAAAGTGATTGTTTATAAACCAAACCGAAGCAGATGATTCATTACCAACCCAAATCAAAGTAAATTAGTTGTTCTATCCACAGATATCTCAGCGAGAACCGGATTGCTCTCATCCAGCCTTACTCGCTTCTAGCACTCATTAACCTGGAGAACTTGTGAGTAATCTTGTCATTGTGTACCTGGTCATGACAGTAAATAAGCCAGAAGAGGCTTTGCTGGCAATGGCTAGTGCCCTTGGCTGCCACGACAATGGTGCAGGTTCAGTGTGCAGCAGAGGAAGGATTATTAAAATGGATAATGGACAGTTTTTATAATGTAATGAATCTGACATCCCGTGTGCTGATGCCGAGCTAGCAGGTTCAGCCCCTACACCTGTTAGTTGGACTAAAATGTTGACTATCGTCCTTGTCTTTGGGACATAAATTACAAGCATCTCAGAAGTCGTAGTGGGAAGCTGAGAACAGGAAAAGCTAATCCACACACAAAAATCAGTCCAGTGCACTAGAAGTATTAGTGTATGGACTACGCCTGAGTGTAAAGCAAGCAAACGCAAAGCAAGAACTGTCTGGGAAAGAAAACGACCTAGAATATGTGAGGATGTAAAACTTCACGCCCCAGTAGCAGTTTCTGCTATGGGACTATCTTTAATTTAAAAGATTTCGTGGCGGATTGTTGTGTTGGCATTCTGGCAGCCGCCTTATGCATATTACCTGTGCGTGATATTGGTTTCGGACGCGGGACATCTTGCTTATGATCGAGAGGTTCTCCGGAAGGTTGTTATGGGAGCGAGGTTCTGCAAAGGGCATTCTACTGAATGAATGAATGAATAAATGAATGAATGAATGAATGAATGAGTGAATGAATGATATTGGTTTGTCGGTACTGCTGTCTTTTCCACTTTTTTGCATGGGACAGTGAGATACATTTTGTGTGATATTCGCTGGGACTGCAACGGAGCATTATGGGGGTGACCCGTGAAGTAGAAACCCGCTGCTTACTGACTAAGACTAACTTTAATTTAACAGATAAAAGACTCTTTTCCACACTTCGGGGCATTTTTGGGTATATGATCCTGGCTGAGTGGCTAAGAAAGCCGGGTTCGAATCCTCGGTAATGTGTGGAATTTTTTCTGTCGTGGAAAAAAGAAAATCGCAACCTTCACAGTTCGCTGCGAATGCACTAGCAAGGCGGCCTTAATTCATCAGCCTCAAGACCACCCTGCCCTACACCGCTAGGTACTTAATAGCGGTCAATGACCGTGTTTATTTTGTTCCTTGTTTGACCATATTCTAGCTGAATCAGCTGAGCTAATAATTCATCACTTTATTCATTTCTTGACTTTAAAATATCTTAACTTTGTATACTCCAAATGTATCATTTTTTTTAAAATTTCTTTATTCACAGAGATTTGCGTAATAATGCAATTCAGAGACTGGACAATGGAGTTTTTGATGGATTGGGAAACCTTAGCGTGATGTGAGTTATCTGCCTTTGTGGATGTTGTTTGGTTTATTGCTTGACTGTGTTCTCTGGGAGGCTGTATAGTCACATGTATTGGTGTTCTTAGTGTCATGTATTGGTGTTCTTAGTCATGTATTGGTGTGCTTCTTGTCATGTAATGGTGTTCGAAGTCTCATGTATTGGTGTTCTTAGTTTCATGCTTTGGTGTGCTTAGTGTCATGTGTAGGTGTTCTTAGTGTCAGGTAATTGTGTTCTTAGTGTCATGTATTGGTGTTCTTAGTGTCATGTATTGATGTTCTTAGTGTCATCTGTAGGTGTTCTTAGTGTCAGGTAATGGTGTTCTTAGTGTCATGTATTGGTGTTCTTAGTGTCATATGTAGGTGTTCTTAGTGTCAGGTAATGGTGTTCTTAGTGTCAGGTAATGGTGTTCTTAGTGTCATGTATTGGTGTTCTTAGTGTCATGTGTAGGTGTTCTTAGTGTCAGATAATGGTGTTCTTAGTGTCAGGTAATGGTGTTCTTAGTGTCATGTGTAGGTGTTCTTAGTGTCAGGTAATGGTGTTCTTAGTGTCATGTGTAGGTGTTCTTAGTGTCAGGTAATGGTGTTCTTAGTGTCATGTATTGGTGTTCTTAGTGTCATGTGTAGGTGTTCTTAGTGTCAGGTAATGGTGTTCTTAGTGTCATGTATTGGTGTTCTTAGTGTCATGTGTAGGTGTTCTTAGTGTCATGTATTGGTGTTCTTAGTCTCGTGTATTGGTGTTCTTAGTGTCATGTATTGGTGTCCTTAGTATCATGTATTGGTGTTCTTAGTGTCATGTATTGGTGTTCTTAGTGTCATATATTTGTGTTCTTAGTGTCAGGTAATGGTGTTCTTAGTGTCATGTATTGGTGTTCTTAGTGTCATGTAATGGTGTTCTTAGTGTCATATATTTGTGTTCTTAGTCTCATGTATTCGTGTTCTTAGTGTCATGTATTGGTGTTCTTAGTTTCATGTATTCGTGTTCTTAGTGTCATATATTTGTGTTCTTAGTGTCAGGT